>JAUDZF010000260.1:0-29629 GCA_030407055.1 Armillaria mellea
GATCCATACGGTAACTATGTGAGTCTATCGTCATCGTCCGATGCACCTTGTTAGCTAATTCGTTTTAACAGGTCGTTCAGTACATCCTTGATTTAAACGACAATCGCTTCAGTGATGCGGTTATACGTCAGTTCGCCGGGAACGTCTGTGCGCTGTCGGTCCAGAAGTTTAGTTCGAACGTCATTGAAAAGGTGCGAGCAGTTTTTTCTTTCTATATAGAACTGCTCTTACTTTCTCCCGTAGTGTGTTCGCGTTGCAGAACACAGCACCCGGAAGATGCTCATCGAAGAGCTTCTTAATCGAACTCGACTGGAAAAACTTCTTCGTGATTCGTACGGAAACTACTGTGTCCAGACGGCGCTGGATTATGCCGAGCCCGCACAACGCGCACTGCTTGTAGAAGGAATTCGGCCTGTTCTTCCTCTCATCCGTAACACGCCGTACGGCAAACGTATCCAGAATAAGCTTCAGCGCGAGCAAATGGACCACTTTAGTGGGTATCATACCCAGCAGGCTCTCGTCAACATGGCACTCACCAACCAAGGCCTCGGCTCAACCCCTACCAGCGGCCGTCACCTTCCTCAAGCTCATCATGCCAACACTCTGACAGATGTCTACGGCCAAGGCAGCCTTTACGGCCTTCCTCAACAGACATCGTTCGGTCAATCACATCTCTCATCGCAGCTCCATAACCTTCAGCCTCAGTCCATCGACGGCTACGTTTTGCAAGGAAACTCGGGTCACAATAGTCTGTCAGCAACGCATGGCAGCGCTTATTCTGGCTCGTTCAACGGCGTCAATCAATTTAGTGGAGCGGGCCTCACCGACCCCTACCAAAGATCGGCCTTTGGGTATGGGATGTAAATTCGTTCGGCGGGAACGACCTCAACTTAACATACGACTCCTCGTTCAACGCCCGTCTCTGTTGGCAGGATACCTAAACCCTAAAAGTCTACCTTATTCGACCTCTTTTCCCTCATCCATCCATCTCTGGGGCACTTCCGTCCCGAATCTATCATACCACAACCTCATTGTATTCGAAAACTGCATTCCTCTTCTGCTTTCATGTCTGGACACTTCGTATTTGCCACCTCATTTGTACAGGTTATTTCATTCACTCTAACTCGGTTGTTTGTCTAATAGTATCCTCGTCGCAGCACTATTTGTCATTCTGTAGTTATTCCTATCCCCAACCTCAGCTGTATAAAGTCTTTAATTAGATACTTGCCAACCGGATGCTTTGCCTCATTGTGTGTATCATTTGGAGTGTCTTGATTGCAATATACCATCGTTTGCATTCACGACTTGTAGTATCATCTCACAATTAGACTTGTACTAGATAGAATGACATAGATTCGGAATGCAGCAATGTAATTCAGTCATGGAGGATGCCCGGAAACTAGATCTTCATTTCCCTATCACAAAGATACAGGCATATGCTGGTTTATATTACGAAAGCAGGAGACGCAAAGCGAATGGTTCAAGCCCTACGCAGTTTCACCGGTTCTAGAAATAATATAAGATTGAAGAAGAAAAACCGGGAGAGGGATAGAAAATACGAACCTTGACGAAACCAATGGCAGCAGACTTTTCACGGAAACATTGCCTGCAAAGGTCGAGGCCGTACTTGCGAATGAGACCGGCCTGGTGGGCACAGAGACGGCTGGCATAGGCGTCAGCCACCGGGGAGACCTGGATAGTGGATATACTACTCACCACTGACGGGAGCCCTTTCCGAATTTTCTGGGACGAGAGAACCCAAACTGCGTCGTGGGTCATTTTGTATGTATTTTCAGATAACTTGACTAGAAGAGCAGGTGAGTGAAACAATACAGTGCAGTACGAAAGGCAACATACAGAGACCCTAGCGAGATGCGCGCGTTGGCGATTTGAGAAGTATGGCGAATAATTGAAGGGTACTTGATTATGTAAGTCTATACAGCCAAGTATTAAGGTTCAAAACCCGACGGGATGTACCGATATATTTCGGACCGATGAACCGACAAAACCAAAAAAGTGTCTTACTTGCGGCCTATCCTTTGAAAATGTGGCACTCCCATTGGCATAAACTACCAAAACGATAGTATGTATGAAGACGAAGTGGAGGTGGTGGATACCTTCAAGGTCCCAAGTACTGGTGTAATGTTGAGAAACAGTAGTTCCTGTTATTGTATGTGACGCTCTATCTGGAAAAATACATCTGGGTCTACTACGGTCACCCAGAATTTGAGAAGACTACGGTGCTATATGCTACCATCACTGCGCCGAGCATTGATGCGGAGAAATTTATCCCCGAGGCATATTGAGACTACCGTCAATAATGGGGAAATTGATGGCACTTTCAAGGGTATCGTGCCTTGCAAAGTCGCTGGATGCTCAGATTGCTTCTACATAGAGAGCATACAATGGAGTAAGGAGTGGTCAAATTGCGTGCATGAAGTCTGAAGACGGACACGGTGTGTCTATTGGAGCAGAGGAAGACAATAACGGACATCCTTTCCTCGTCTTCTGGAATGATGGATATGGCTGCCACGGCGCGTTTGGGCAGTTTGGTATCATCGCTAAGAAAGTTTTCTGGCACCTTTGACGATCGCGCCTTTCTTTCAGAATTCGAGTGTCAGCGCCTTGGGATAGAATATACTGTGAGAAAGGTGGAAGACATGGCGAACGGCGGCAGTTCCAACGACGATGATACATCCAGTGAGGACGAGAGCGGGGCTGAAGAGGAAGAGAGAGCTGAAGAGATCAGCGAATTAGGTACGTAGAGTAAAGCCTTTGATATTCCGGAAGAACGGGGAAATCCCAAGGCCCGGAAAACTCGACATTAACCCTGCAAGTCGCGTTAAATCATGTCCAATTTGCTACCATTTACTTATACACATTGCTTGTAGATCCAAAATTTGCTCCGTGATGCTCTACGCTGATATCTCTACATGTGAACGACGTGTTTGTATCGTCACCATACACTAGTGACTAGGTACTCGATACGTATACCTACAATTACTTACACCGATCCGTCGTGACCATCATAAAGAAATCGAAAGTAGGTATGGCGGAGCACACTTAAGACCTGGAAAACTGTGACATATTCTCTCGGTCTCATACCAAAAGGTTTGAATAAATACGCGTGTCCATACTGCGGGCACGTCAAAATCAGCTAGTGATAGTATTTAGATGATCTCTGTATTATTATAAATCGTTCATAAATCCAATAATCAACTTTCACCCGGAACATAGTCATGGACATCAGGAACTAGGTCCAGCTATCGTGGTAGATCCCAAAAGTGCGGCGAGCACCTCTACTTCTGAATCTGATTCGTGAACTACCTCCTCATCGGAATCCACCGAGCATATTGTCAGGTCGATCATGTCGTCCTTCACGGGATCAGGTATCTCAGGTTGTATGCGCAGTGGTGAATCTTCCAGTTCAAACCGATCAGTAGAAGCTTCCAATCGCACATATGAACATACCTCTTGGCTTGCTGGCCGCCATACGGCTAATCTTTGGGGTCTGAGGAGCCTTCCGCTGGCGTTGAGTGAAAAGAGGAATGAGTTTTCCTTCATGGCATCTGCCACACACTAATGGCAACCTCGTCAGCTGCATCACGAAACCAGCGAAGACACTTGCCATCATCCGGTTTGATCGACTTGCTGTGTCTTCCATAACTGCAGCAAAGTCAGTCAAAGATAATTGAAAGAATGGAAGAGCTGACACCAATTCACATATCTTGCACCCTATCAAAAATGAGAGGCATTGTCCTTATAAATCAACGGATACATACTCCATTCAAACTTGTAAGAAATTTCGTAGTCATGAGTAGTCTTCATGTTATTGTCAACGAGACGAAAATGAACCTTCGAAACGGTAGGACGCACCGAAACTTCAATATCCGGTCGTTTTGCGGTCACCCTTGCTGCCCTGGTCAAAAATTAATGGAAAATACTATCAGCAATTCTACGAATACAGACCAGGCTTTGAATAGCGATCCGTGACTCTCGCTGAGTTTCTTGTTGATTATCCAACACGCCAGATGGCACATCTCGTGAGATAGTGTCTTCGTCACCCGTTCTACTCCGCTATTCAGACCTGCATAGGAACGGGGATGGATGGCACTTGCCTTCAGAATCTAGAATCTTCGTAGCCAGTTCGATTTTTCCAGTAACAATACCGTCTTTCCTATCGTATCTAATAAACCACTGTACCATATGCTGCAAGATGATATCTCACCGGGAATACGTTGCGCGACCAGCCGTTGTATTGAGTCTCTTGCTCCAGCAGAGCTCAACGTCAGCCGGAAGGCCACTGTTAAAAAACGTCCCTGTTGAGGTTATTGAACAGAATCTGAGTGAATTCGGCCAGTCGCTTTAACTCAGCCTCTGCTTGAGCTTTTTTGGTGTTCGGTCGCGATCTGGGAGTTTTTGGGGCAGAAGAAACTGTCGCAGGGGCGCTGGGCTTCAACCCAGAATTGGGAGGCTCTTTGCTTCGACTAGGAGTTGACGGGCCAGCAGCTGCGTTCTCATTTGTCGGGACTCGTAGGGGTTTTCGTGGGGATACAGGTGCGTCCCTGGTTCTGCTCAGTAACGGACGTGATAAGCACAGTACCAGACACACCAAGTCATGATCGAACCATCAACAGATATCGCAACTTGAGGTATGCGACTATTTGAGCGGCTTGTCGGTAGCGGAATACGTGGTAGCAATTCCCCCTCGTCAGAATTATCTGAGATTTCAATGACGTCCGGCTTGGTTGTGGATGCATCTTGAGAGTCGTCTTCAGATTCATCTGAGCTTTGAACAATTCTTCGGACCACCCGCTTAGGCTTCCTGGGACTGCTTGAAATATTGTTCCCACTGAGATAAGCAAGTCAGTGGCGAGATTGGTAAATATGGAGGTACGCACGTAGAGGTGGGTTTTATCGGTTCGTATCTACAGATGAAATTGAGAGACAAATTGATGAAGTTTTACGTTGAAACGTACGTGTCTTCTTCGTCAGAAGAAATCACGATGACTTCCTTTGTATCCCTCCGATCAACGTTTCTACTAGGAGTGTAGCTACATCGGTTAGTATGGATGACGGTAAAGGCGCACAACATCCTACCTGTTTTCTTCCTCACTGTCGGGCACGATATCAGTGCTGCTTGTCCATCGAAGCTTGCCAAGCTTTCTAGGTGTGTATTTCAGTCGCGCGTTCACTGGCGTGTCCGAACCTGCAGTAGGGGCATTCAGCACAAGAGAAGGCGCCTTCCGCAAAGTGCGTGTCTTAGAGGGAGATTCGTTGCCTGACATGGGGCTCAGTGGACATGGAGCGAGGCTTTTTGTAGGCAGGAAGGACAATAGATAAAGAACGGGTGCAAATCTAAATTTCAAACCGTCGTTCACGCGTCCTGAACATCACGTGAAGACATAGGGTCGCGTCCTCAAGGACGAATCGAGATCCAGATAAAGATAGTCCCAAGTCCATCTAGTACTTAAATACGAACTAGTATGCTATAGATTAAACCAAGTGTCCCAAAATAAAGAAAAAACCAACAACAGCAAAAGTCGCAGAAACCACAGTGCATCGAGCTGAATTCGACTGAGAGTCTGACGAATTGGAAGAGCCGGACAAGTATACCACTGCTAGGCTGGGACCAGGCACCTCAATCGTGCAGTTTCCCATGCAGTCCAAATTACCACTGAGGGGAAGCCAACTGAACCCGCTGGTATCTCGCGTCACATTGACAGGCTTTCCATCGTTGACACCCACAAACGACTGTCCACCCCAAGCGATATTCCGCTTTTCATTTACATCTGATGATGCCAAATACTTGATAGATGGCTGGCCGGACACCGAATTGGCCAGGGAGAACTCCACGGAAGAACTATCATAGTTGAAAAGGACCAGTTTTGATGCCGAAAGACTCCCGGCATCGTAAATGGTATACCCCGCGACGGTACTATTGCCGGTCATTGATCCTTCCAGGTTGAGGTCAACGACGATACTGCCATTGTTCGCTTGTAATATTTCAGGCATGGCGACTATGGCGTAGAAGGGTGGATTTGTAGTCCAGGTATCACCAGACACCGTGCGATTGGGAGGGTTGATCGGGTTGTAAAATATGCCCTTCTCTCTCGTATGGATATATGCAGCGGAATAACCAATTGAAGCCATTTGTAAGGCATAATCGACTGTCCATAACGATCCAACGGCAAAGGTGTCAGAGATATTGGCGATTCCACCGCACGAGGCAGAGTTGAACTCGGACATGACTAGCCGAGGATGACCAGCAGAAGTATTTGAAGCCACAATATCGATACCGTACTGCTGCCAACTGGCCAGACCCACAGCTTGGAGAGAAAATTTTCATTCCAAATTCAGATAAGATCGAGGCTGGACACATACTGTTGGAATGTTGGAGATAGTATGGTAGCTCATACTGATAAGAGCCAAAGCAGTTATTCTGAGGATAATGTTGTAGGCTAAATGAATGGCTATAAGTAAACTCGAAGGTCTTCCGTGGTGGAGTTGACTGACGTGATGTATTTGAGTATGTTACTGAATGTTGCCAAGTAGCCTTGCTGTAAGAGAGTCGCCAAATCCTATGATATTCGTGAGACACATCAATCTAAAAAAACTCGACCGACGTACCCATTGGCAGCACACCGTCGGTCCAGCACATATCTGGGTATTCAGAATGTCACCCGCAGAGGTATTGTTCAGGTAATTCGTAACTTCCGAGAACTCCTACAACAAAAGATCGTTCACGCGACACCAAAAACACACGTCAAAATCAAACGCACCCCGATGTAGTCTTGGACTGTATAGTTTTGTAAACTGGGTCTATTGCCATGTGAAGTGTACAAATCTGGTTCCTGTGCAGTCAAATTTGAGATACGCGATAAATGGTCAGAAGACCTAGATGACTGACGTTTCCTACGAGGATCGAGTCCAAATTGTCACCCAAGATCTCCTTTGCGTCTCCCGCGATTTTGGATCCGATGGTGTTATTGGGGTCGCTGAGAGAGATGCCGATGAGGTACTCGGTCCCCCCAACCGAGCCCGACACGTTTTGCAGTACCTGCCATAGCATAGGGCCATAATCCACGGGCTGGTTGTTGTAGTTTGCATTCGGGTCAGTGAGCTGGAGCATCGGCGAACTTTGGTTTTGTAGATACGTTGAGCTATCCGCCGAATTACCACCTACCCGAAGCCGGACGGGGTTGGACCCTGTGCGGGTGCGTATTTCAGAAAGATAGTTCAGCATCGTTTGGGGAATTGTGGACGTGTCATTGCCGACTGAAACTTGTCAATAGCGAAAGAGGTAGGATAACATTGTGGACTCACAATATTGATCCATAAAACTGAGTTCGAAACTCACTCCTAGGAAATTAGCCTGCACCACATTCTTTGACGAATCCGAGGCGGTGGTAGACCAGGAGACATTCACGGCAGCATACGCGTGCAAGAATTGGAAGACGAGGAACAGGAAGAGAACAGGCAGCCTCATCCTAGTGCATGCACCAGCGTAGGAAGACAAGCGAGCTACACCCACGCTTTTTCAGGCCATCATCCCTTTGTTCGAGTTGCGGCGTAGACTCCCCGGAACCACAAGGCACGGGCGCTGTAGATCCCAACATACCGATAGGCCACTGGGGAAAACGGGGTGTTGATTGTTGCGAAGAGCCAATGAACTTGCCAAGGTGAAGGCTGTGCGGCCGTCCGGATCTGTAACCTTCCGTAACGTGAGACGCGTGAGAATGCTTGTGCTCAACAGAACATCTGGAAGAGCTTAGTCTATGTTCTGTATGCGTATAAATACATCTGATGTGCAGGGGATATTGGTTTGTGGATATGTCCATGAGTATATGCCAGCCAGACAAGTATAAACCAAATAACTTTGATGCGCATAATTATTGTCGTTCCATAATTGTGCTATAGTGACCAAATCTTGACGGTAGAATCACGACCCCCGGAGACAAGGTATCGGTCTATGTATCTTAACCGTTGTACTGGGTGGGTGTGTCCATTGGTACTTAGCGTTGACTGTTGCATGCTCGTTCTGTTGTAGATCTACAAATACGCAAAACACGTCGGTCTTCAAGAACATCCTTTACGAATGATCGTACCTTTATGCCATTTTCACCGGCTGCAGCAACCAATTTTCGTGTGTCAAATTGCAGGGCTGTGACAGCGTGGTCGTATTTCAGTGTCTCAAACACGCCTCCAGTTCGAAGATCCCATATCTATGACATTGTTTAATCAACCACAAGGTGGACGAAAGAGGATGAATTTACCCGAATAGACTTATCCAGACTTCCACTTGCAATATGTATCTCGTCGAATTGGATAGACGTTACTGGTCCTGTATGGCCCAAAAGTGTTCGATGGGCTTGTCCAGTTCGCACTTTGAGTGTTCACAAAGTTAATGATGAGAAAGATGCGGAGATAGGGGACGTACTGTCCCACATTCGAACCGCGCCATCGCCGCTACCGCTAACCAGACCGTAACCCCAAAACTGCACACCACCAACGAAATCTTCGTACATTTCCCAGCTTCCATCCGAGAATGGAGGCGTTGGGACCGCAAAAGAGCCGATCGATGCAGAGGCACCAGAGAAGAATCCATTTGATAACGACCCAGGGACTGATGTCGATGAGTGGGACATCGCCCATAAGATATCCATAGTCATAACGCATTGACCAGTCGTCAAGTCCCATTGTCGAAGAGTCTTATCGGAAGCACCTGTTACCTACACGGGATGAATTCATCGAAATCGTTTTGATAGTGTTGACTAGCATACCAAGCAGTCATCCTCAAAGTAGAGGGCAGTTACGGCCTTGGTGTGGCCTTCCAGTACTCTGGCGCATGGATCATTACGCTGCTCCAGGGGTTCTTTACCGTTCCGAATTCCATTTAGTCTCGGCGAGGGTTCGTCGCTATTCTCGCTTTCTTCGGTGATGTCGCTGAGACTGACAATTTCACCTTCATCCCCCCACCCATCCGAATCATCACTCTCTACTCTTCTCAAGTCCCAAAGGCGGACTGTGCCGTCATCACTACCGGATAAACAGACATGGTCTTCCACTTGCAGGCACCTTACAGCTCCGGTATGACCTCGTAAACGACCGATCTCCGTCCCAGAAAAAAGGTCCCAGACTAATGGCTGGGCATCTTCTTGGGAAGCGCTTACAAGGGTACCGTATGGTTCAGAAAAGTCTAAGGCCGTTATTGGTGTCGTATGCGATTCCAGAGTCTACAAAACAAAGGTCAGAATAGAGAAGACGGGATAAATGAAGATACTTGCCATGAATGCCACGCCTGGCGGGAGTTCGTCATGTTCTGAAGGTAGAAAGGCAGGTCCCTTTCGTCGTCGTGAACTCTGAGGAAGATGCATAGGCTGAGAATTCATCTTCGGTGTTCGACTTGACTCTTGCTCAAATTCAATTCGCTCCCGAACACCCACGACTGCAATGCCACTATTTAGAACGAGGTAGTAGTCTGCGATAAGACGTACGTTCATCATCCAGCTCCAACTCGTCCTCGTGCAATTTCAGGAGATCCTTCTCAAGTTTATTTCGGATATTATCCAGTGCTTGTATTTTGTTCGTGATCTCTGCTATTTCTCCGTTGATCAAACTCTGAGAAAGTAGAGTAAGTGCGAAAGGATAGGAACGAAAAACCTAGACGTACTCTTCGAACATTGATGTTCTCTTTATCTCGTAAAATCTCTTTCTTCTGCCGCGACAATTCCTCCCTGCCCAGTATTTTTGATGCGCTTAGACTTTCCCTGCCCTTTCTCCTCTTCGTCTTCCGGATCGTATCGGTGCGTGGAATCATTACGACGTCATCCTCGCTAGTGAGGCTCTGGCCATCGTCATCATCGGCAAGCATTCCTCTGGCATGCATTCCCAATTTCTTGAGCCCAAGGTGCGGTGCGTCAACATTCCGCATCTGCTTTCGTCGTGTCCGACTTTGCTCCGCACTGGGTATGGTAGCATTGAAACCGCGAAGAAGACTGACGTTGGAGGCGACACCCTCTGGCTCGGGTACTTCAGATAAAAGGAGCTCTTCAGTGGCCTCTACGATTTCAAGGTCGCGTGAAGTTATGCGTCGAGAACCCATTCCTAGTCGAAGCGGGGCGCGTCCCAGAGTAGCGAAATCCATACGAGACCGACCAATGGTTGAATTCCCTACAGTGGAGCGCTGCCTCGAGTTGACCGTAGATGTGTTCAATAATCGTGGAGTCATGATTACAGGCGCCACTAGAGAAAGTCAAAGATCAGTTTTTCTACTCGCGGCACGGTCGGGCACGAGATCATCCGGTCGGACTGAATAGGACAGAGAGCGATGAGACACGCACAATCTGATAATATTTTAGAAGAGTCAGTTTTTCTATGGCTGAAGGGCGCCAACAAAGCCCTGTGGACGATTTCTAGTTTGCTGGGTCCTGCTGCTGTATTCTCGGTTCGGTTATCCACAGTTCCTCGAACATTACGGTTTGAACTGGTATCCGAGTAACCATCGAGACGAGACGGCATTGAGCAGGTCGTCCACACGTAGAAGAACGGTGCAGATGAGGGCAAGAAGGCAAAACGAATACCAAAGAGCCTGAAGAGAGGACGTTCCAAAGCACGGCGCGACAGTGGTCATTACCTAATATTCCCACGGTCACCAACATGCCTACTACTATCTGTCCTCCTTCCTGCGAGGATTATGTTGTCTACATGCCTTTGAGGTCAGTTTCAGTGCTACTGTTAATGGAATCTCTGCTCAGTGCCAATGTCCTGTACTGTCCTATCTTCCATTGATAGGTACCAAATGGGCACCATCTCTGTTATCCCATTGATCCCCATTTGATGTCTGCTTGCAATGTCTCCATTAGGGATGTGCACCGTATCCGTATCACGGTGGCTACGTACGGTGGATACGGATACGGGTCTGTACCATAAGCACCTTCGATGACCCAAAATATGGCCATATTAGTACAGTTGATGTATGGCTGTTGAGGGAATGGTAAGGGACCATTTCCTGTCAACAAGGTCAGTCAAGATGATCTCAATGAAAGAATCACACTTATCTTTTGATGCTAGATATTCAGTGTCATCATGAAACCATCTGTATACAGACAATGGTATGGACATGGTATGGATTTGGCCTCAGCTATACCATACTGTAACAGTCCATTATCTCTTGTTTCCTTTTCTAACTTTTGTACCTTTCTATGATGCATAGACTATAGCATCATCACACTTTCCTTATCTGTTGTTACCCCCTCTACATTTGTTTCTCTAACTACCTTACAATTGCTACTATCTCTCAGACTCCCATTTATTCCTTCTCTTATCTTATATTGAAATTACCTATATACAGATACTATATAACCCAGTAGCTAGGTGGTAGTTACCTTTTGACAATCTTATAACCCATCCTAGTTCTATTGCATGTAACCTCAGTGAACTTAGAATATTAACTCAAAAGTCCTTACTAAGCTATCTTATCTTTTCTGTGTCACAATTGACGTGTTACTCCTCACACCAATGTTACATGTACCATGGGCAAGTATTTTCATATGGTCTATGGCTGTATTGTTATGGTCATATCCATAATGGTATGGTGCACATCCCTAGTCTTCATTATCATAGATGCAATGTTTCTCATCCAGCTTGAATGTATCCAGAAACTCTTTGTTTGCTTGCTGAGTGGGGCAAACTGTTCAATGTTGCATTGCTGACAGCTGTGCTCAGAGACCAGAATGTGGCTAGTCTAGTATCATCAAGTCACATAGACATTGTGCAACTAGCAATACCCTTAGCCTTTCTTAGAGACCACTTCCTATTATACACCATGGCTGACTCCTTCATTCTGGCAAGAGCCAGAAAAGCTTTGCAGATTGCTGATCTCACTCATGACTCACAGAACCTCCACTGCCATGTATGATCTGGCTTGCCAGTGGCTGCCAGGAGATGTGGAAGATGTCACCACCCCTGTCTGACAGTCTTGCCTCCCAGTTGTTGAGTCTTTTATATTGGAATCTTTCCAAAGCTAGCCTACAGTCATGGACTTTATCTTAATATACCTATTCCCATACTGTTAGGATCATGCCAATAGAAGATAAAGATGAATGCATGCTGACAGAGGCTGCAGAGTGTGTATGGGCTCAGCAAAGCTGTTAGCAACGTCAACCTTGGGTTGAAGCCCTAAGATAGATTATGGATGGAGTCCATGGAATGAAGATGAGTAAGATTAAGATGAAGTCAACAGAGTCGGTGTTATGATTTTCCTGTTTATCTAATCTTATCAGATGCCTATCGCTATCTCATCTTATCTCAGGCACCTATCTACAATTACCATGACTATAATGGACCTTCTCAATGATTGTACCATAGACTGCTATGGCTTATGACCATCATTCGCCTACCTTGTTGTTTTCCTTGTTTCATACATGACAACCATGGACATAATTCTATTCTTAGCACACTAGTTTTCATATATAAGTAGTATAGCTCTCGCTGTAGTATCTTCAGCTTTGAGCTAAAGTTTATCTATACCACCCTTTACTCTCACTACAGAACTTGACTAAGTCCTTGGTCCTTCTTTGCTGAGCATAAGACATCTAAGTCATTCCTCTGGTGATTGTTTGAATGCAAGACAGCCAAGGTCTAGACTAAGTCTTCTGTCACGTGAAGTTCAGGTCTAACAATTAGCTCAAAGCTTTCCTCCCTTCTCTTCACCACCAACCATGAAGAAACCAACCATATGAACCCCCCAGACTGTTATCGAACTCGCATTCACCCTCAGCGCCTTCACTGTTGTCTCTTTCCTAGTGGCCCTCATCACTTCCACCTACCACCAGCGAATCTGCAGGTTCCTGCTTTATCGACAACTCCTTGTAGCACTCTGAGAACCCCCCTTCCCTCTCCATGTCCTCATCAGCAACCCTGTCACACCTTTGAACCCACCCAGCAGACAGGACTCTTCAAGGCAGAGGAGCACCTACCACACCCTCGGCTCCAGTGAGGAGTTCCTGCCATGTAGGCAGGCCACTCCCTGCAACACCACTCCTGGCCCTAGTGGCACCATTCAGACCCTGACCCCTGACAATGTTAACCAGGACCCTTGCTCAGATACAGCAGCAGAGAAGTATGGGCAGGACCTATAGACTATCCTCCAAGACCCTGAGCATGACAACCTTGTCCCAGTCCAGCTTGCCCTTTCCACCCCACCACTCGACCACAACACCCCAAGAACTCCAAGCCCTGACCTCTCAACCTATGCAGAGGACTAGGGCCTTAACATCTGGCACCCCCAACCCTGCTGACCTTTCAACCCATACATGGGTGACATCACTGGGTATGAAAACACATATCAGGGAGAATCCGACCTCTCAGAACCCCCATCCCCAATCCCAAAACAGCCAGAGCTCATACGAATCTGCATACCTGAACTTCTCTGAATACGACTCTCTGAGTCTCCCAGAGCCTATCTCCCATAATGAGACTGATGACATTTTTAACCCATGAGGTGACAACTTCAAGTGGCCCTGGTTGGAACCAGTCAACAAGGAATAACTCAGCCCCTATGCCACAGTAGCATGGGCCTTTCACAGGGCTGGTGTCAAAGCCTGGATGGGCAATGACAACCCCCTATGCCACCTCTGTCCCATCATAGATGAATACCTTGCCTTTGAGCAAAACCCTCTAGTTCCTGGCCTAACCCCCAATGATGAGCCTTCAGACTCTGTATGCTCAGGATTCATGGATTTATCCATTGACTACCCAATAATAACAGATTTGACTCCCATCTTCCTTATCCTACATTGCTGCACTCAATTTAATGCCCCAACCTTTGATTATATGCTACATCTTTCGATATCCTTCAATAACCGTGATATACCATGGCTATAACTCAGCAAACCACATTAATACCCTTCCATTCACGTTTATTCTCCATATTTCTATGAACAATCATGGCAATACACCTTTCATTGATGATCATACCCAAAATGGAGTTGCCGCATCAGTCCTAGGCACCCAATTGATGTGCCCCTTGATTCCTCAATCATAGTGACATCATTTAGACCCTGCACTCCTCCATCAAAGATATTGACCCAATATGGATACTCCAGACTATGGTTACTCAGGCTGTTACTTTGCCAAGTCTTCACAGCAGCTTATATCCATTTATCAACCTCAGAACATGTACCATACCCTCACAGTCTGCAGTTAAACAGCACTTAGCTGTTTACTCATCATTCTCCACTTCCACATGGTTTCCCATCCAGACATGGCAATACAGACAAGCTGTTATGCCTCAGCTGACGAAAACTTCTTCTATTTACTATGGATTTACTAATCCAAGGACTTACAGCCTTACCAATGCTTAGATATCTTTTCTATTTATAAAACCAAACTTTTAGTATAAAAACTTGTATTCTACAGAGGAGAAAAAAGGTTCTTTCACTCCAGGTTATCCCCCATTGCTTGTTATAGTCTCAACATTATTGGATGTGTTAATTACCACCAATACACAAATTCTTGCTCCAATAACTTGCTTTTGTCTTTTAATGCCACAACATCATTTCAATTTCACCAGAGAGGATCATTTTATCATCTTCACCTTCTACATCATCATCATATCCATTGCCCACACCAGTATAGGGTATTATTGCCTCCATGAAGGCCCAGCTCCGCATTGTTCACCTATGTCATTGTCATTGTCCCCAGTTGCTGTGCAGTATTGCCATGACACTCAGTTATCATATTTCCATCTAGTACCTCTCCGTTTCAAGCCCCCACACTTTTATTCAATTCCTTACATGTTTATTTGACTCTCCAAACATTTATTTGATTGTCCAAATGTTTATTAGGCCAGTCTCATGTTTATTAGACCAGTTTTACATTTTCTAGATCAGTTCTGAGCATCTAGCATGGTTTCTTGGTATTTGTATCATACCAGATTCCATTTCATCTCATTTATCAAGATCCCCTCAGCTTACAGCCTGAGCCTCTTAGTACTCAACTGCTAAAGGGTACTACTTCCAGACTGTATGGTCAAAGTGTATACCTGCATCTAGAGAAATTGACTGCACAGAGGTGCACTGAACCACTCGCACAAACACATAGCCTTGATTACTGTGATTGCACGCATATTTCCTTAGCTCTCTTGGAGTTTTGGGTGTTGCCATTGCCACAGAAGTCTAGGCTCAACAGCGGTATTGGACTTGGAAGACCAAAATCGCATGTGAAAACTGTGATAAACCTTCATCATCCTCCTTCTCTTCCAAATTTAAGGGTTCAGGTTCCAACTCGAGCTCTTCCTACAATTCTGCAGTGCCAAAGTCCTCCAACTCAGGCTCTGCAGGATCTAATTTATACTCTACTGCCAATTCCTCAGGTGCCACCAAGAAGCCCTATACTGACAAGCTAGGCAAGGATGGCAAGCTCACACCTGAGAAAAAGAAATGCTGCTGCATGAACAACCTCTGCATGTTCTGTGGTAGCAAGCACAAGACTGAGGACTGCAACAAGTGCAAGGCTGTGGCTTCCACACATGGCCATGCTGCTGAGGTTTCTGAACCTCTCACCTCTACTGATTCAGCTCCATCAGAGTTGGAAAAATAGAGAGCAGCCCTGCTTCCTCCATGCAAGGACAGGGTTGCATTGGCTGTCATTGCACCACAGAGATCATTACCCTCAATGCCACCACTCTCTCCAACCATTCACTCACTGTATCTTTGTCTTCTGAAGTTGGCTCCAGATTGGAGCCTGATGGCAGTCCTATATCTATCATCCTTCATTTTCTTGCACTCATTGATTCTGATTCTAGTCATTGTTTCATTGACTCAAAATTTGTTGAGGACTATGATCTCCCTACCAAATCCATTCCTCCAGTCCAACTTTGGCTTCTTTATGGCTCCACTGGATCTCAAATCTCCCAATCCATTACTCTCTCCATACAATTTCTGTCCAGAGATATTATTCCTATTGATTTCTATGTTACATGTCTCAATTCATCTTGTAATATTGTCCTGGGATACAACTGGCTCTCCTGCTACAATCCATTGATTGACTGGGTAGAACACAGTATCACTTTCCATTCAAAGTTATCTGATGTGTCTTCCTCCATGGCTTCCTGTGCTTCAGCCCAAGCTTGCATAGACCCTTCCGGTCTTGTCTCAGACATTTCCATGGCTTCTGACCCTCCAGTCTCAGCTTGCATGGACCCTTCAGGTCCTGTCCCATCCTCCAAACCTCCTTTGAGATCCTGACAGACTGCACCACCTTATGAGCCTATCTACTCCTACCCTTCTACTGCATCTGCTGCATCAGCGGCATCCAAGATCTCCATTATTTCTGCAGCTGCTTTCATACAAGCCTGGGCAGAGGAGGGTGCACAACAGTTCACACTCCAACCTTCTCTGCCAAGTGTTAGTGGCCAGGCTGCCTCCATGGCTCTGCCAGATCTATCTGAGGTGCCTGATGAATATCATGACTTTGCTGATGTATTCAGTGACTCCCTCTCCAAGAAACTCTCTGAGCATTGCCCTTACAATGTCAAGATCAATCTTGAGGAAGGTACTTCACCTCCACTTGGTCCTATCTATTCCCTCTCAAAATCTGAACTCAAAGCCCTGCATGAATTTATTGACAATAACATTTGCAATGGTTTTATTTCCCCTACACACTCTCCCCATGGAACTCCAGTACTCTTCATCAAGAAGAAGACTGGTGAACTCTGACTCTGTGTTGATTTCCATGGTCTGAATAAGATTACAAAAAAAGACAGATACCCATGTCCTCTCATTTCTGACCTTCTTGACTCCACACATTCTGCATGCCTGTATACTCAACTCAACCTCTGCCATGCCTACTATTGTTATGATTTTTCTACTTATCTTATCTTATCAGGTGCTTATCGCTATCTCATCCTATCTCAAGCATCTACTCATGGTTACCATGACTATAACAGATGTTCTCAATAACTGTACTATGGTCTGTGACCATCGCTCACTTACCTTGTTATTCTCTATTGTCTTACACATGGTCACCACAGTGATCATTCTATTCTTAGTATCCTAGTTTTGCTATATAAGTAGCATAGCTCTTGCTGTAGTATCCTCAGCTTCAAGCTAAAAGTTTATCTATACCACACTTTACTCTCATCCCAGAACTCAACTAAGATATTAGTCCTTCTTTGCTGAGCTACAGACACTAAGTCATTCTTCTGGTGATTGTCTGAACACAAGACAGCCGAAGTCTAGACCCATCTCTAGTCACATGAAGTTTAAGTCTAACAATTAGCTCAAAGCTTCCTTCTGGTCTCTTTACCATCAACCATGAAGAAACCAACCATATGCAAAACTTTGAATAAGCAATCATCATCGCCCTCTCCATCATACTAGGATCTCTTGTGATCTTTTCCATTGTCGCCTTCACTCTCAAATACGAGGAAGAAATATGATGGTACTTTTGTCATCTAGGAGAATCCCAACCCCAACCCCAACCACCCACCAGCTATGTTCCCCCTTTTCAAATTGAACAACCCTTTCCGGAATCACAACAGGACCTCATCCACCAAACTGGCTTCACAGCCAACTCTAGCAATGAGTTCCTGCCTCAGCAGGGGCCACCCAGAAATGCAACCCCTTTCCCCAGTAGACTAAGGGGAGCCCCTCACACCCCTTTTCCCACAGACACCACCTCCCTTGAATCTGCCTCCTTAGGCAAACCCTTACTAGCACCACCAATTGTCACAGACAGGCCCCCAACTGCCCAGGAGGCTTACAACCTCAGTCAGTACCTTCTCAGCTGATACAATGTGAGTGTCCCCCCCACTTATATTGAACCTACTCTTCCAAAAAGACCCATCAGCCTTGATGGATTCAGAATCTGAGTCATCAGACCAGAGTGGGAGTTACAGGGCCCTTTCGAAAGATTTCTAGAAGACAAGGAAGATGACAAAAAAATGGTCCATACCAATCCTGAAGAGGAGCCCTATGCTAATGAGCAAGGGCCTATCCTCCCCATCCTTCTACACTCCCCTGAGCAGATCCAAGACACCCTGGAGCAGCCCACCTCGCCACCAAGAACACTATCTCCAGAATCAAGAAGTGACAAATCCAACATACCTCCTTATGATGCCCTTAACGACCCCTTCAATCTGTGAAGAGTAGACCATGACTGGCCCACCCTCACCCAGGTGGATAGAGACATACTTGGCCCAGCCTGAATAGAGGCTTGGGAATATCAATGTGCTGACCTTGAAGCCTGAGCCAGCTGGGCTGCCCCCATCCATCCAGACATGGATGAGTGATTGGCCCACAACTAGGGAGATGACACTCCCTGAAGGGGAAGAGACACCACCATTCGGGCCCAAATGTATGCCAACTGCAATTGAGAAGAGTATCTGCCCTCCATGGGACACTGAATTTATGGGATATGTGGAAGGACAGAAGAGGAACAATGAGAGTTGAGAATCATCCTCCTCATACTTGCATGGTGGTACGAGATGGAACATGCTGAGCTCAGGAGTCAGGGGGCTCTGGAATGATTTTGATATATTTAACTATGATACAGAAACCTTCAGCGGGGCTGAGGAATACAACCCTAATATATCCTCTTCCCAATATAGCCTCTATGTACTAGACCATGTCCCTCTCCCTGAACCTCTACCTGACTCACTGCTGCTCCAAGCCCTGATGCTGAGAAGCTGCCTCTAACATCACAACTATTCCTGAACCGGAACCAGTCAACTTCTCGCAGGGGCTGATTTGAACATCGAAGTCAATGTTGAACCTACAGAAATCCAGCAGCCTGAACCAGAAAGGACACCAGATCTGCCAACCCTTGAAGCACTCGAGGCCAAAGTAAACCACTGGAGGGACCAGAGCAATAAGCTGTTCACACAGCTTGCTGACTTGGATCTGAGAATGACAAAACTCAATCCCCCACCACCATCACCTTTGTCCAGCTCAGGGAGTGTGTTATGATTTTCCCTTTATCTTATCTTATCAAAGCGCTTATCGCTATCTCATCTTATCTCAAGCGCTTATCCACAGTTACCACGACCATAACAGACGTTCTCAACGATGGTACTATGGCTCACGACTATCGCTTTACTACCTCATCATTCTCTTGTTGTTTCCGCATGACAACCATGGTTGTCATTCTATTCTTAGCCCTATAGCTTTCATATATAAGTAGTGTAGCTCTCGCTGTATATTCCCAGCTTCGAGCTAAAGTTTATCTATACCACACTTTACTCTCACAGAACTCGACTAAGAACTTAGTCCTTCTTCGCTGAGCTATAGACACTCAGGTCATTCTTCTGGTGATTGTCCGAACGTGAGACAGCCAAAGTCTAGACCTGTCTGTAGTCACATGAAGTTCGGGTCTAACAATTAGCTCGAAGCTTCCTTCCTGTTTCTTCACCGTTCACCGCGAAGAAACCCACCCATGCAGAATTTCGAACAAGCCATTGTAATCGCCATCTCTATCGTCCTAGGATCCTTAGCGATCTTCACCATCGTCGCCCTCACCCTCGAGTTCGAGGAGGACATATGACAGTTCTTCCGAAGACTTGGAGAATGCCATCCCCAACCCCGCCCCCAAACCCAACCACCTACTAGCTATGTCCCCCCTTTTCAAATCCAACAACCCGTTCCTGTCTCGCAACAGGACCTCGTTGACCACCGACATGGCTTCACCGCCAACTCCAGCGACGAGTTCCCGACTCGGCAGGCTCCCCTCCGAAATGCCACTCCTGGGCCAAGCCGACCAAGGGGAGTACCCTGAACCCCTTCCCCAGACCGCGACACCCTCGAATCCATCCCCTTGGACGAACCCCTTCCAGCGCCAGAAATCATCATGGACAGGCCCCCGACCGCTCAGGAGGCCTACGACCTCAGCTGGTACCTTCTCAACAGGTACAATGCAAGCATCCCGCCTGCCTACGTCAAGCCTGCTATCCCCGAGAGACCCGTCAGCCTTGAGGGATTCAGAATCAGAGTTGTCGGAGATGAGTGGGAGCTCCAAGGCACCTTCGAGCAGTTCCCAGAAGATGAAGAAGAGGACGAAGAAACGGTACACCCCAAAGAAGAGCCCCACCCCGATGAGCAGCCTGTCCTCCCCATCCTTCTACACTCCCCCGAGTGGGAACCAATCTCCCTCAATCCCCAGCCCGCCACTCCCCCTCGCACTCCCTCCCCCGCTCCCGAGAACGACGAACTTGACGACATTCTCCTCGGTCACAGCGACCCCGATGACCTCTTCAACCCACGAAGTGCAGACTACGACTGGCCGGCTCTCTCACAAGCCGACAGAGACATACTTGGGCCCACCCAGTCTGCCACATGGGAGCTACAGCGTGACGACCTCGAAAACCGGGGCGGCTGGCACTCTCCCATTCGCCCAGACATGGATGAGTGGTTGGCCATCAATCGGGGAGACGACATTCCTCGAAGGGGGAGAGACCAGACCATTCGCGCCCACATCCATGCCAACCTCAACCGACAAATATATCCGACCTCCGCGGGCCATTGAATCTATGGAATCCGAGAGAGGACGAGAGAGGAAGAAAGAGAAATGGGGGTCATCCTCCTCATACTCGCCCGACGATATGAGCAGGAACGCGCCGAGTCCAGGGCTAGAGATGCCCTGGAGTAATTTTGACATTTTTAACTACGATACAGAAACGTTCGGTGGGGCCGAGCAGCGCAGCCCCAATATATTTTCTTCTCAATATGGCCCTTATACGCTAGATAACGCCCCATACCCCAAACCGCTACCAGACTCCCCGCCCCTATGAATTCCCCAGCCGAGAAGCCGACGATGGCATCACGGCTATCACGAACCGGGCCCGAGCTGCCTTCTCGCAGGAGCAGGGTCAAACATAGACGTAGACCCCGAGCCTGACCAGCCCAGAGACACCCAACAACCAGCTCATCCCCCACCGCCCCCAACACCTCCAACCCTCGAATCCCTCGCCGGCGAAGTCACGCACTGGAGAACCACGTGCTTTGACCTAGCCAAGCGACTCAACAACATGGACAGTACCCTAGCGAAATACAAGCCGCCCTCATCCCCATCATCCAGTGGCGCAAGTGACAGGTGGTCGTTGCCAAAACCACCCCGAATACCAGGTTGACCACCTTTCGCACCCCCGGTCAGGACCGCGGCAACCCAAGAACCATTCCTCCAGGTACGACCATCAATGCATGAGCTCCCGGACAAGTTCGCCGGAGCTCATGATGACATTGAGCATTACCTAGGAGATTGCGACTCCTATTTTGCCTCTTTCGAGGTTTACTTCCCATATTCCTCGGTCAAGATCCAGCTCGCGTCCTCCCTACTGAAAGGCCCTGCTAAAGACTGGTGGGTGTATCAAAGACCCGACTTCTACGACGCAAATGTTCAACGAGTCCGGTATCCGAGTTGGAACGGATATTGTGACCTCATCTGTTGCCAATTCTCGGACCCCGCCATCAAGCAGCAGCATGAAAAGAGGATGAACGAGATTCGAATGGGGAGCGGGAACGCCAACGACTTCTTCCAGGCCATAGAAATTCAGGCCAAACTAGCAGGACTCCGACACGATGAGGGGGAACGAGGGAAGATGGTCCAAGCTGTCAGATGGGGAATCCCACAGAGCTACGCGAAGACCATCACGAACCAAGGCATCCGCACCCCCGAGACTTATCCCGAGTGGAAGGAGCACGTCTGCAAACTCTACATCAATCGCACCAAGCAGATGATCTTTGAACAGACTCTTGGGCGCCCCAATGAACGACGACCTGACCACCGACAAGGCAATAAGCCCGGACCATCGAACCAACACCAAAACCCCAGTAAACCAACTGGGGCCACAAGTTCGACACCGGCCAAGCAGTTGGGACAGGGCAAGACCACCAGCCAAGACACCGGGTCCGGGAGATGGACCACATACGGAGGACAGGGACAAGCCATGGACATAGACATCCTGCGAAGGGAGGGAAGATGTTACCGCTGCAAGGAGAAGGGGCACATGTCGAAGGACTGCCCAAAGAGGAGGGAGTATAAGGACATTCGCTCACTCGTAGTAGTCGAGCAGGAGCAGAAACCCAAACCGGAGACTGGGTCGAAGATAGAGGAGGTAAAAGATTAGATCGTCAAGGGCTCGATTCCCCTTCGACGACCTCCTCCTCTCGTACTGGTGTGCTTTCTTGTCCTCCTGGCGGGGCTTATGACATTTCTTTAGCTACATCTCCTGTTTTATCTATCGCGCATACAAATATACCGTTTTCCACCGCTTTTAACGTCTCCAGCGCAACCAGCAAACCAGTACCAAAAGAATCGAACCGATATGTGGTCCTAGCACAATTGGACACCCCGGACTCAAGCGCCGACGAGGTCAAACCCTCGGACGCCGAACAGGGAAAAGACTCTTCGGAGTTGGCAGAGAGCCTCCCAACGAACTTGCCAGAACCCCTAATACGGGAACTGCCTACATGTGAACCCCTCGGGGGGGACGCCTCTGTGGGACTGGCTAATCAGAGCTTGAATACCCTCACGGGGAAAGGCTCTGGCAAGCGGCCCTATGAAGCCGCAGGAACCTCGGGTAAGTGTTCCCGGAAGACTCAAGCAGGACCAGGACAGAAATAAATGAAACACCGAGTCAGAAGCGGCGAGGTAGCAGAGCACAACCCCACCTGACTGCTGGCGCCAGTAGGTAATGGCAGTCACGGTTTATGCGACAAGAACACGATGCTCATGGACCAGCCCCCCGACCCTCGAAGGGTTAGCCCTGGCGTACAGACCGGAAGTGGGCATCTCCACGATGCTACCCGACCCAACACCGATGAAGACGCACGACCGGCCAAGGACGCCAAGAAAGCTGCAGGACCTGGACCCGCTAGCGCCCAGGCGGTAAAAAGGGGGCATGCCATTACCATCATAGAAGTTCCTGATGAAGAAGATGACACGGCATATCAACAATGGTGGGCGAAACAGCAGAAAGAAAGCACCGCCCAGGAGAAGTCCGACGCCAAGTACTATCCCATCTGGGAATCCCCCCTTCCATACCAGACACCCCCGACACCGCCGCCCAACCGTTGGCTCAAACCCTTTGGCACGGAATGGACCCTTCGTGCCATCCGCGAAGCCCGCACCAATGAAGAAGCCAAGGCCGCCCTCCACTGTTGGGTCCACCAGGATTGAGTCGGCGAGATCATCGAAGACTTGATCAATGGACTAAAGCAGGGAGGCGAACCCGTGCTAGAAGAACTGTACGAGCTCCAACAACCAATCCATTACATCCGAGGGACCAAGTCGACCAGACAGGACTTCACGCTCAGCGTCCAACTCGAAACCACCACAAACAACCAAGTCCTGACCACCCACGCCCTCGTAGACAGCGGCTGTACAGGAAGCTCCATAAATCACTCCTATGTCCAGAATCACCAGCTCGACACCAGGAAAGCCGCCGCTCCCATCCCCATCTACAACACCAATGGAACTCGCAATAAGGTGGGAAACATCACCGAATTCGTTGAACTCCGCATCACCATTGGAGGACACAGTGAACGTATTGACTTAGCCGTCACCAACCTCAGCTTGAAGGATCTTTACCTTGGCCATGATTGGCTTAAACACCATAACCCAGTTATCAACTGGAAGACAGGCTCAATCATCTTCGGTCGTTGCCAATGCACCAAGAACCCATTCCCGCTCCCCGATGCAGACCCCGACGACCGATGGGATGAAGAACTGGAGGAGGGAGAAACCATCCTTGCCGTTAATATGCAGGAAGAACTTGTCATTCGCGCAGTACACCACACAAATGACCTAGCAGCCCAGGCCAATATGGACAAGCCGAAAAAGACATTTGAAGAAATGGTACCCAAGCATTACCGCTCGTACCACGACTTGTTTTCGAAAGAAAACTTCGATGACCTTCCCGAACGAAAGCAGTGGGACCATGCCATCGAACTCATCCCAAACGCCAAGTCCATGCTCAACTGCAAGGTTTACCCCTTGAACCGAAACGAACAGGAGCAGCTAGACAAGTTCCTAGATGAAAACTTGGAGTCAGGGCAAATTCGCCCGTCCAAATCTCCCTTTGCCTCTCCCTTCTTTTTTGTAAAAAAGAAGGATGGCTCCCTTCGCCCTGTACAGGACTACTGGAAGCTGAATGAGATGATGATCAA
This sequence comes from Armillaria mellea, assembly GCA_030407055.1. NCBI lineage: Eukaryota > Fungi > Basidiomycota > Agaricomycetes > Agaricales > Physalacriaceae > Armillaria > Armillaria mellea. The sequence continues at coordinate 24,165 of JAUDZF010000260.1, forward strand.
GAACCGATACCCACTCCCGCTCATTTCAGAGCTCATTGACAAGCTCCAAGGTGCCAAATATTTCACCAAGCTCAACGTTCGTTGGGGATACAACAACGTCTGGATCAAGGAGGGAGATGAGGAGAAGGCTGCTTTCAGGACGAACTGAGGACTCTTCGAACCCACTGTAATGTTCTTCGGTCTCACGAACTCCCCAGCCACCTTTCAGTGGATGATGAACAACATCTTCAAGGACCTAATCACCGAGGGCAAGGTTACCATCTACCTCAATGACATCCTCATCTTCACCAAAGGTCTTGACGAACATCGCCGAATCGTACGTCGTGTCCTCCAATGCCTTCGAGAAAACAAGCTATTCCTCAAAGCAGAGAAATGCGAGTTCGAAGTACTAGAAACCGAGTACTTGGGAGTAATCATCAGTGAAAACTCAGTATGGATGGATCAGGTTAAAGTCGCTGGAATCACCGAGTGGCCGATGCCTACCAAAAAGAAAGAACTACAGTCGTTCCTTGGATTCACCAACTTTTATCGAAAATTCATCCGCGACTACTCGAAAATTGTCCGACCGCTCACCCAACTCACTGGAAAGGCGGAGTGGACGTGGGGAACCACCCAGAATCAGGCATTCCAACAGCTAAAGAGGCAAATGGCGGAGGACGTCGTACTCGCCATCCCGACAGAGAAAGGCCATTTCAAAGTGGAAGCCGACTCAAGTGACGGAGCCATTGGCACCGTCCTCAGTCAGCAACAGGAAGGAAAGTGGCGACCAGTAGCGTTCATGTCCAAAGCCCTCACGGTAACAGAACGGAACTACGAAATCTACGACAAAGAGTTGCTCGCTATCATGCTTGCATTGTCAGAATGGCGACATTACCTCATGGGCGCCGCCGAAGATGTTGAAATCTGGACGGATCATCAAAACCTCCAGTATTTCCGAAGGCCCCAGAAATTGAACAGGCGCCAAGCACGGTGGGTCACCGAGCTTGCGGAATACCACTTTGTCCTCCACCATCAACCTGGTGTTGCAAACAAAAAAGCCGACCTTCTCTCCCAATGAGACGATCATGACCAAGGCAAGGACGATAACGATGATGTCATTGTCCTCCAACCAGAACATTTTAGGGCCCTTATCATGCCCACCGCTGTGGAAGTACACTCCAAAGTCCAAAGGGCACTTCGGCGAAAAGAGGACTGGGATCAAGGGATCGCGAACTCCCTCAACCACGAGCGAGGAATCACCCAGAAGGATGGTCTCTTAATCTACGATGGACGAGTCTATGTCCCAAGAGACCACGCCCTTCGAGGGGAAATCATCGCCCAGAGTCATGACCACATCACCGCCAGACACCCAGGCATCGAAAAGACCAAGGAGCTCGTCCAACGAGAATACTGGTGGCCGAAGCTCAAGAAGGACGTAGAACTATATGTCAAGGGCTGCGAGACATGCCAACGAACAAAAGCGAGCACCCAAGCAAAGGCTGCTCCTCTTCACCTGAACGCTATCCCATCTGAACCATGGACTCATATATCGGTGGACATGGTCACCGGCCTACCGGAATCCAAGGGCTACGACGCTCTCCTTGTCATTGTAGACCACTTCTCCAAAGCAATCATTCCTGTCCCCTGTAACATAGAACTCTCTGCGGAAGGATGGGCCAAAATACTCCGAGACCATGTCTATGCGAAGCACGGCATGCCCTCGGTTGTCATCTCCGATCGAGGTCCCCAATTTGTTTCAACATTCATGAAAGACCTGTACCGAATCCTGGACATCACGCCAAATGCCTCGACCGCTTTCCACCCTCAGACCGATGGACAAACCGAGCGAGTCAACCAAGAACTCGAAGGCTACCTTTGCCTCTTCGTCTCTTACCGACAGGACGACTGGAGCGACTGGCTGCCCATGGCAGAATTTGCCCACAATAACCGAGTACACTCGGCCACTGGGAAAAGCCCGTTCATGGTACTCTATGGCTGTAACCCATGCCTCGTACCCGACTCTGTTCGAACCTCCCCCTTCCTAAACCCAACCGCTGGAACATTCACCATGACCATGGCAGAAGTCCACAAACAAATGCAAACAGCCCTGCAAAAAGCAGCGGAACAAATGAAAGTCCAATACGACAAAAGGAAACGCCCTACAGCCGAGTATAAGGTTGGAGAGCAGGTCTGGCTTGACGCTGCGAATCTCCATTTACCACGACCCAAGAAAAAACTCGATGACAAACGAGTGGGACCTTTCGTAATCCTCGAAAAGTCTGGAGCATCAGCATACAAGCTGAAACTCCTGCCTCACTGGAAGATACACCCGTGTTTCAATGAGAAACTGCTATCTCCATATACCCCACCTTCCTTCCCGAATCAAGAGAATCCACCACCGCCTCCACCTGATCTCATCGACGATGAAGAACAATACAAAGTGGAGGAAGTACTGGATTCCCGAACCCGTAAAATCAGGGGAAAGAAGGGACGAAAAGCACAAGATGCCATGGACTACTTAGTCAAATGGAAGGGATGGACCCACGAACATAACTCATGGGTATGAGACACAGAGATGGGGAATGCTCAGGAAGCGATCCAAGACTATGAAGACAAGATCCAACAAGCAGGATGAGTCGACATAGCCAAAATCGTAACCAAGGATCCCGCTACGGCTGTCACCATGATCCTCGACCATGAATACCGCGACAGTATTGTATATTATAAGGCCCAATGACAGGACGGACTTCAGAAATGGGTCAAAAACCCTGACGACGGCCTATGGAAGGACCTTATAGAGGAATATTGGAGTAATGAACTTTCACACCAACTTGACGCCCCCGAGGACGAGCCATGACAATTGGGACGATTGTCTTAACAAGGGGGTAATGTTATGATTTTCCCTTTATCTTATCTTATCAAAGTGCTTATCGCTATCTCATCTTATCTCAAGCGCTTATCCACAGTTACCACGACCATAACGGACGTTCTCAATGATAGTACTACAGCTCACGACTATCGCTTTACTACCTCATCATTCTCTTGTTGTTTCCGCACGACAACCACGGTTGTCATTCTATTCTTAGCCCTATAGCTTTCATATATAAGTAGTGTAGCTCTCGCTGTATATCCCCAGCTTCAAGCTAAAGTTTATCTATACCACACTTTACTCTCACAGAACTCGACTAAGAACTTAGTCCTTCTTCGCTGAGCTATAGACACTCAGGTCATTCTTCCGGTGATTGTCCGAACACGAGACAGCCGAAGTCTAGACCCATCTGTAGTCACGTGAAGTTCGGGTCTAACAGAGTGGGAGATGGTCGATCCCACGACCCCCTCATATACCAGGACGACTGCCGAACCCACCTCCAGTCGGCATCCCAACCACCCATGAACCCTTTCTCTCGGTCAAACCCATGATGCACAAAGTTCTGGATAAGTTCACTGGGGCCCATACTGACATTGAGTGATACATCAGGGACTGCAACTCATACTTCGCAACCTTCGGTGTCTTCTTTCCCTACCTATCTATAAAATCCAACTTGCTGCCTCTCTCCTAAAGGGGCTCACCAAAGAATGGTGGGTGTACAAGCAACCAGACTTCTATGATGCCGCTGCCCAGCAAGTCTGATATCCAGACTGGAATGGATATTGTGACCTCATTTGTCACCAGTTTTCGGATCCTGCTATCGAACAAATCCACAAAAAGCAAATGTTTGATATCCAAATGGGAAACGGTCCCGCAAACTTCTTCTTCCAAGAACTGGAGATCCAGGCCAAGTTGGCAGGGCTCCGATATAATAAAGCCGAATGAGGAAAAATGGTCATAGCCATTTGCTGGGGAATCCCACAAAGCTATGCCAACACCATTGCCAACCAAGGTATCTGCTCCCCAGAAACCTATCCAGAATGGAAGGAGCATGTCACCCAGCTTTACATTGACTGCATGAAGAAAACCATCTTCGACTAAACCTTGGACACCCCAATGACTGCCAATGACAAAGCATTAAGCCTGGAATGATGAACCACAACATAAGCCCCAGCAAACCTGCTGGGGCCATAAGTTCAACACCAAGCCAAACAGTCAGACCAAGTCCACACCACCAGCAGGGATGCAGGATCTGGGAGATGGACCACATATTCAGACTAGGGACAGGCAATGGAGATAGACACCCTATGAAAGGAAGGAAGGTGTTACCGTTGCAAGGAGAAGGGGCACATGTCGAAAGACTGCCCGAAGAGGAAGGATTTCAAGGACATTTGCTCATTAGTAGTAGCTGAGCAGGAACCAAAAACCAAGTCAAAGGTGGAGGAGGTAAAAGATTAGATTGTCAAGGGCTCAATTCCTCTTTGACAACCTCCTTCTTAAGTACTGGTGCACTTCTTCATCCTCCTGGTGGGGCTTATAATATTTCTTTAGTTACATCTCATGTTTATCTATTGCACATTCAAATATACCTGCTTTAATGTCTTCAGCATGACCAGTGACCCAGTACCAAAAGCAAACCACTACACGTTTTAGCACAATTGAATGATACAGACTCAAGCACTGAAGAGGGTGATTCCTCTAAGGCCAAACTGGGAAAAGACTCCTTGGAGTTGGCAGAGATCCTTCCACGAACCTGCCAGAACCTCTAATACAGGAACTGCCTGAATGTGAACCCCTCAGGGGAACATCTCTACAGGACTGGCTAATCGGAGCATGAATACCCTCACAGGGAAAGGCTCTGCAAGCAACTCCATAGCGAAGTTGCAGAACTCTCAACCCAGGACTCCCCCAACCATCCAACCCACCTAAGAGAGAAGCAACGCTAGGGAAGGATTAGAGAAACAAGTGAACCCCTGAATCAGGAGTGGTGAAGCCACAGAGCACAGCCCTACCTGACTACTGATAGCAGCCGGTAATGACAGTCATGGTTCATGCAACAAGAATGTGACAGGCATGGACCAGTCCCCTGTCCCTCGATGGGATGGCCCTGCTGCACAGACCAGAAGTAGGTACCCTCCCAAAGTTCCTTCATCCAACCCTGACAAAAATGCATGACTGGCCAAGGATGCCAAGAAAGCTGCAGGACTAGGATCTGCTAGCACCCAGGCAGTAAAAGGGGGCCAGCCATTACCATGGTGGAGTCCCGGACAAAGAAGATGACATGGCCTATCAACAGTGGTGGGTGAAACAGCAGAAGGAAAGTGCAGCCCAGGAAAAGTAGGATGCTGGAACTACCCTGTATTGAATCCCCTTCCTGCATCTTGGCCCTCACTTCCCCCTCTGACCAATGGCTCAAACCCTTCAGGGCAGAATGGACTCTCCATACCATCTGCAAAGCCCATACCAACAGTGAAGCAATAGCCACACTTCACTGCTGGGTCCACCGAGACAGAGTCAGTGAAATAGTCAAAGAAATCATCAAAGGCCTCAAACAGGAGACAAACTGGCCTTGGAAATGCTGTATGAACTCCAACAGCCAATCTGCTACATATGAGGC
>JAUDZF010000261.1:0-29606 GCA_030407055.1 Armillaria mellea
TCAATCCAAGTACCTTTGTATAGATAATGAATATGGAAAGTAAACAACGGCGCTTATGAGGGTTAGTAACAAAACCAGTGTCTGGCTTGTAATCTGGACCAGTTCCTTGGATTCTTGACTTGTTCTACTAGATAGTTGGATGAACGTTCAGAAAGAAACGACTTGTGCCTACGCCACACACGGAAGAATTACGCATATATAGACGTGCGTAGGCTGATTGGGTGATTTATGAAGAAAGATGTCCCGGGATGAGAGTTCCTGGCAGGCAGTTCGCGTGCAATCAGTTGCGGGGTCACAGAGCATATATAGACGCCCACAAATAGGGTGATGGGTGATTGTGCCATTTAAAAGGATGACATGATTTGACGATAGCACACCTCGGGGCCACAGATCAATCATCCCACCAAGGAAGCCGGACCGCTTGATACCCCGCAGTTACCCCACATCCGGGGATCCATAAAAGCCAGCCCAGAGGGGCCAGCGAGCACCACATGGAAAAGGACACGATCCAGACATTCGAGGATGCCCCCGTCCTCGATCCCGCGCGCGAACGAGCACTGGTGCGCAAACTCGACATGCGCCTGCTCCCGACGATATTCCTCATCTTCATCATGAACTACATCGACGTATGCCCCTCCTCCCTCCCCTCCCTTCGCCGCTCACCTTTCCTTTCAGAGAAACGCGATAACCACCCGGCGCGCATCAAAGTGAGCTCGAATCCGACCTCGGGCTCACGGGTGGTCCCCCTGGAGTACTCGATTCATCTCTCCGGTGCTGTACGCGACGGTACTGCCCCGCGCATGGTGCCATCGCAACATGGGCGCTAAACTACATTCTCGCGGCACCGTCGCTGTACCATCGTGGGGGTGCGTCGCGCTGTGGGGCCTGATCAGCGCGATGACGGGGGTCACGCACTCGTTCCGGGGGATCCTCGCGTGCGGCTGTGTATCGGATCACCAGAGGCGGCGTTCTACCCAGAGGTGAGTGGTGCTCTGTCGTTTGGCGTGGACGCTAAAGGAGAGCAGCGATGTACTTGCTCTCGAGGTGGTATACAAAGAAGGAACTGGCGTTCCGGTCGGCGATCCTGTATGCGGGACTGCTCATCTCGAATGCGTTTGGTTCGGTGGGTGGGCCTGCTGTTTTGTGCGAGTAGCTGACTGGCGGATAGTTGATGGCAGCGGGTATCCTCGGGGAGATGGAGGGCAAACGCGGGATACGCGCGTGGAGATGGTACGCGCATGTCCAACGGAGACGCCCAACTGACACTGCGCAGGCTGTTCTACATCGAGGGCTCCATCACGATCTGCATCGGGCTGATGAGCATGTGGCTGCTCCCCGACTACCCACACAACACCCGCTGGATATCCCCCCAGGAACAGCGCCTCGCCCAAGCCCGCCTCGCAGATGACGCCGGCGAAGCAGGACAAGGACAACAAAGAGGACAGCCCCCTGCACGGACTGAAGCTGGCGCTCACCGACCCGCGGGTATACGTCTTTTCGATCATGACCACCGCACAGCTGCTCGGACTCAGCTTTCGTCAACTTTTTCCCGACGTGCGTGTGCTGTCCCGCTGTTGTCGAACACAACTGACGATGAGCAGGTTGACGGCAACACTGGGGTTCTCGACGACGGTTTCGCTGCTGCTCTGCGCGTAGGTGCTCCTTCGACAACTGAAGGCTGCTAACTGGGTGCAGACCGCCGTGGGTGTTTTCTGCAATTGTGGTGCTGCGTGAATGCGTGGCATGCAGACCGGACTGGGGAGCGGTTCTTCCACATATCCGGGTGGTGGTGGGGCGTCATCGTCGGGTTCATCATGGGCCTGTCCACGATTGCACACCGGCGCGCGGTATGTGTCGCTCTTCCTGATGGCGTGTGGCTATACAGGTCAGCAGCCGCGGCTGTATGCAAGTGTGGCGCTAATGAGATGCAGGCTTCGCGATGACGCTGGTGTGGGTGTCCAACGTCGTCGTCCGTCCCCCAGCAAAGCGCGCTGCTGCTATCGGCATAGTAAACGGGATCGGAAACCTGGGTAACCTGTGCGTGCATCCCGTTCGCAGACAACCCGTTCTGACATTATCGTAGGATGGGATCATACACGTGGAAAGCAGACTGGGGACCCGAATACCACCAGTCGATGGCTATTTCTCTCGCTGCACTCGTATTCAGCACCGTGCTCTCTGTAGGGATCAGACAGAGTCTCGTAAGGGAGAACCGCAGACTTGACAAGGAAGACACGCTAAAGTTTGATGCGAATCGGGTGGAAGAAGCAGCGAGACTGGAGGGGATAACATTCGAGCAGGCCATGGAGAGACGAAGAGGCTTCCGTTATTTGTATTAGTAGCCCCATTTGATCTATAAAACACCCAGCTCTTCGCACGACCAAGCCATGGAGAGACTCGCACAGGAACTCGTCGATGAAATCATCGACCATCTCGACAGGCCTGACCTCGTCGCCTGCTCCCTCGTCTCCCGCTCCTTCTACCCAGAACACGCACCCATCTCTTCCGGCACGTCGATGTCAGCTCGCGGAGAAAGCTGGAGGGCATTCCGAGGGCGTGTATCCGGTCGATATGCCTGAGCGGCCACGTCGGCGTCCCGATCGAGCTGCCCAACGTCGAGCGCGCCTCCTTCACCGCCATCCTCTACGCCTCCGACCCCTTCCTCGACTCGCTGAGGCACGTGCACACCATCTCCCTCACCGGCACATCCATCTTCATCCGCGACCCCGCCGTCCTCTACGCCTTCCTCGCCCGCTTCCCGCGCCTCACTGCCCTCGACGTCGACTGCTACATGCAGTTCAGGTCCTGGCAAGAGCCGAGGGACACCCCGAAGATAGACTCCCTGCGCGTCGAGCTCAAGGGCAGCGCGCGTTGGGTCCGCGGTCTCGCCAAAAGCGCCCGCCGGCTCGAGCTCGCCAACGCATCAGCCACCGACGTCCGCGACATCCTCGACACCGCCTCCAGCCTCCAGCAGCTCGTGTTGCGCAACTGCCAGCCGGGCGGGCTGCTCGACCTGGGCAACCTCGTCCAGCTGTCCATCGATCTACCGGATGAGCACGCTGTCGACTGGTGGGAGACGAACCTGCGCGTCTCTTCTCCCCGCCGTGTGCATATCGCGATCCATGTTCGTGCGGGGCTTCGACTGGCGGCGATGTTGAGTGAAATGGGCGTCGAGGTCGGAGTAGAGTCGTACTGCAAGTTGACAGAGGAAGAGAAAAGGCTATACCACGCTTTACTCCGCCCCGTCGGATTGTAATCGGCAACGCGATCTACCCGAGTTTCTCTTTGTTCTGTAGCTACTGGAATAGTTTATATTCCTTCTTTCCGTTCACTGATATTCTATTTTGTCCAATACTCACTATGTACAAAGGCGGCCACAAAGAGTCAAGACCTGGGCTGGAAGGAAGGAAAGAAAGTTAGCTTCGCGTTAACCATCGAGCTCATTTGTTTTGGGAGGTTGAATTTTCTAAACTTTGGCGCCCAACTCGGCTTGCATCTTGCTACCGATGCTGTGCTCGCTCCTCCAGCCCTTGTCGTTGTTACATTTCTGTCAATGAGCCGCGACAACGACTAATAGAACAAACAAGTGTTCCAATCACGATCTAAATTACGGTAAGTATCTAATTAATTGAGTATAATAGTACGGAAATCATCATGCTTCGTAAAATGCGACAGTAGCTAGTCTTAGGCCTCTGTCGACAACTTTAGTCCTTGGCACACTTCATATTTTCGACGTGGCGGTTAACATTCCAACGTTCGAACGCTTTATAGGAGCACCTTGGACACTTGAACCGGAGGACCTTGTGGTGTTTCTGGAAATGCCTGCAGAAATTCGTAACCTCTTTGGCCGGCGTAGTACACAAAGGGCATAACAACTTGTCACTCTTGTGCACCAGGGCGGAGTGCTTCTCACGAAGGTGACTTCTCGCTTGATAGCCAAGGAACGCACCTCCGCACAAGAGACAAGTGACTTCAATGTCGTCTAGCTCGATAGGTTGTAGAGTCCTGCCAATCCAATTAATCAACGATGGCACCTTGGGATGATTAAAAATTAAACATACGAGGACGGCTGCATAGGTTGCGCATTAGTGTCCGTGGAACTGATAGCCGAGAAAAACAATAAGACAGCTGACGGAAAAACAAAGAGTATCGCGTACGTAGAACCGACGTCGCCGGGGTTGACGGGACTAGACCACGCATTCTCCGCAGGATTCGGAGACCTGCGAATTCGAATCAACCCTAACGTCGTTGAGATTATTGGGGGAATTAAACATGCAAGGTTCCGCTATGCACAATCGACCCCGCCACGATGTGTCCATTGAAGGCCTCCGAACTGAGAGCCGAGAAAAAGAGTGAGACGATGGTACTGAATACCAAAGTGCATCACACACCTAGATAATCCCTCTGTAGTATAGCCAGAGCCATGTGAAGACGTGAAATGAGTCGACGTAGTCTCCCCCACAGTGGTTAAAACAGGAGCCGTAGGTCCAATCCAGGGCGGCTGGGAGGTTTGCCTGCCAGGACGAGGGTCTGAGCGCCGTTACGGAATAGGAAAAATCATACCATACCTAAGTTCGGGACCGGTAGGGTGCAGTCCCGTGCTCAGATGATCTACGTCATGAGAGCCTCGATATAAACTGTCAAATTCAATTAATGATGACGCTTAGTATGATCATTAAAGTGGATACAAGGTATCGCTGAACGACTCAACGGGTTGCACATTGGTCGTCGCAGGACTGAGAGCCAAGAAAGTTGATGAGACAATGGTACGAAACAATGAAGAGTATCACCCACCTAAATAGGCTCCCTATAGCAGAGCCAGAGGCACCTGATGACAGAAAACGATTCGACGTAGCTTCCCCCGTAATAGCCAAAATAGGTGCTGTGCATCCTGGGTGCAGCCGGGAGGTTTGTGTATTTAGGCCAAGGGGTTGAGGCCTGAGGCCTGTTGAGCTCGTCACACGAGACCTAGATACTGGACCAGTGAGCTGGCTGGGATGTAGTTCCATGCTTATGTCAAAGGACTGGGATTGGAAGTTCATTGCCAGAAGGTTCAAGGTGTACCGAGGCACAGTCGATAGATAACATTGCTATAGCTGCCAGATGTCCGTTATATAACGAGGTGAGGATTGAGGATTGAAAAAAAATGGAATCACAGAAACTTAACGGATCTTGCCTGCCGCGCCTTCCAACAGTATGGAGATCACTAGTCTCGTAAACGATAGAACGTACCATGCTGCACAAACTAAAATTTCGTCATTGCTTGTCACCGCACCGGTTAATGATGATCATTTGGATCGGCGCCACTAAATAGGACCTGCGTATACTGTTCGATAACGTGAAGTTCAACTGTAGCTTCATGGGGTGTTACGTGTTATGCTTTATGGGCAAATTACCATAGCTTCATTCACCAAAATATGACGAGAAATTACCATATATAGAGTCTCAAACATGGTCTTTTCCTCGATTCGATCACCTCCACCATCAATTTTCGTGGTTTGCTCTCCGGGCCCGAATTCTCGCCTCCTCGGATCTGAAAAACCTCTCTGTGTGCTGCAGGACATTGCATATAGCCCTGAGAGTGTTTCCTTTGATGGATGGCTTGCAGATTGCCCGGATGACGGCGAATTCGAAACTTGGGCGGTGGGTTTGGAACGCTGTTCTCTGGGGCAGACTCTTTCCCCATCCTGTATGCTCTAGCTCTGGGACTGTGTGTTACATTGGGCTTGCATGTTACTCCTGTATGCTCGTACGCTGGGGGTTAACAGCGAGCCTGAAGATTTTTGGGGATTCTCAAATCCCATCCCATATTAAAGGTGTCCTGAATGCTACAGCGCTGGGACTACTGGGGATGTTGATTATCTCGTCGCGCTCGTATGCCACACCGCTGGGACTACTAGGGATGCAGGTGACCTCGCTTGCTTTGGTCATCTCGTTGAACGAGTGCCCTTGCCCTTGCCCTTTTGAAGATGCCCTTAATGCTATGGCGCTGAGACTGCTGGTGATTGGGTTCAATGAGCGTGGCCTCGTTTATTCTGGGATCCACCAGTATTAAAGGAGTCCTGTATGCTACAGTGCCGGGACTACACAGGATATTGGCTGCATGTTTGTGTACACGCAAATTGCAATAGATTTGGGTTTCGTGATCATGAAGGTCCGTGTGTGTACTTTGTAGTCTTCCTGATCGAAAATCGTTTATTATTGTCTTGAGTACTGCAGAGAAGGGCCGCTAGTAATGTATCACAGCGCAGTGGCGACTATTTTCAGATAGTCAAAATAGAATCAAAATCCAAGATTCCGATTTTGGACGAGGCAAAATTCTCCGATATTTCCTTATTAGGGAATTCCCCAGATTTTGACGGGGCAAAATCCAACATTTTGGACCTTTGATTCTATTTTGACTGCCCCAAAATATTCACCACCCCGCGGTGTATATGTTGCCCTGCCACTCCCCCTGCCCGAATTCTTTTTCTGTGGACTGTACAGTTGTTTGGTGGCTGCGATCGGCACGATAGCAGCCCCGGAAGATACCGCTGTCATTAAGGTCTCGACCCATAACATCGCTGATGCTGTTCGCTGCGTAGATGCACTTGACAATGGTATCCTGCTGAGGAGGCGATGGTGGACAAGTAGCAGAGGTCATAGACTGGCTCCCGCTCCTGATCCACAAGAAGGTCCGGTACCTTACGGGGGCTAAGCCGAATCAGTTTGGCCCAGAGAGTGTTCGGTACCGTAGCACTATTTGTGTAGTACGGACCCTGCAGTTTCCTTCTCAGAGACATAGACCAAAATAAATATCTTCCTCCTCGACTACGCTCTAGCTTCGTCTATCTCTCGTGTGCCGTTACTGCCGACTTCTGTCACAGTAGCATCACACAAGGCCCTGATCTCAACGGTCTTGCCAATCCAATCAATCAACGGTGGGCGCCTTGGGATGATGGAAAGTTAAAGCATACGAGGACGGATGAACGAGTTGCACACTACATCCATTGAACGACTTTTCCTCATACGGATCATTGAGTCTGGTTTACAAGACTAGGTATTGGAATACGCGGTGGCGGCAAACTCGCACTGAGAACGATCAAGACCGTCTTATGGAATGCGACGCTGTGGGCCATAACGTCAACACTTCTGGATCTTTAACAATTGTTTACTAGCTTCCGACCCTTGTCCCTGGAATTGAAAGGGACCTCTCGGCAGTATCTCGTAAGGATAGGTACCGTGCCGTGTAATGATGAGATGAGATGAGATATGTATTTATTTTGACGTCCGCCCTGATTCCACAAAGCGGTTGGAGCTCCCGTTGTGGCCGAAATAATGTTTCCTTCCATCCCGGCCATTACGCGTTGCCCCTCTTTCTTTTTGCAGTTTAATTCACTTCAACAGGTCGCATGAAGCGGTTATCCCAAGTTCTGTCTGGTGCGGCCCAGCGAGCTCAGAGCGATAAGAATCCTGACTGCAGTATCATATGATTCCCTGAACTCTTCTATTCCCGCATCTTTCCGTCCAGCTTTTTTTGCCTTTAGGTAGCAAAATTACAGCGTCACTCATGTTAAAATTCGAGGAGATACGACCAAAGGAAATGCTATTCAATGGTTCCTGGGACAGCCTGGTCTTGAATTTGAAGGTCTGCTATTGCTTGAACGTGAAATCGTCGCTGCTTTCCAAGAAAATTGTGGAAAGCTCGTACATGGCTGAAGTGATAAATATTTAAATGGTGGTGCAACGAAGGCGAAGGAAAGAAGCTACGATTGGCCGACCTCGGTAAAATTCAAGATGGCCGAGTGCGGCAACGGAAATTCCGTGGCTGTGCGGAGCGATTGTGTTGACATGTCGGTCTGTCTGTTAGCCACGACTGGTGACACCGACGAAGGCGGATGCGTTCAGCTCACGACGGATGCATGGCACACGCGATGGAAGCGCATGTGCACTGGCTGCGGGGACCCATCCAGCGAAACATGGCGCGCCGCCCCCGCCTTTGAGCCCGCCGACCTCCTCCCCGCCTCCCCACCGCCCAGCTGCACAGTCCTCCTCTCCCCCTGGCTCCAGCTCGACGCCCACGACGCCGGCGTCCGGCACGACACCGAGATCGCCCTCCGCCAAGAGATCGCGCACTGCACGTTCCTCAACCTCACCTCCGCGATCCTCCCCGTCCCGCACCTCGCGCACACCCCGTCGTACGCACGCGCGACCTACGCGGCCCTATCGTCATCCCCGCTCCTCCGCCTCGCCGTGCGCCTCCCGATCTACTTTCCCTCTTCATCTTTTCGCGCGCCCTGGGAGACGTGGGACTCCATCCGCACGCTGTGCGAGTATCATCCGCGCCTGAGCCTCGCCCTCGACTTGACGCCGCCGCTCCCGACACTGCTCCCGCCCATCACCGAGGCATACGCAGCAGAACCCATCTCCCATGTCATGATCTCCGCGCATTCGTTTATATCCAACGCCAAGGGATACCCCGTCCTCCCAAAGACGACGCAGTCCCTCGTGCGGAGTCTGTTGATGGCGGTGCCGAATATCTCGTTCGTGCTGTCCCATACGGACGCCGGATTGCATGCCAAGGGTGAAGGAGAGGCGTATAGGCAGTATGTGAACCACCTGATACGGACGACGCAGGCGAGGGAAGGGAGCGTCGAGGCGTATGCACGAGGATACGGTGATTTTCTGCAAGCACCTTTACAGCCGCTGCAGGACAACCTGCAGAATGCGACATACGAGACGTTCGAACAGGATCCGGTAAAGTATGCAAACTATGAAGAGGCTATTTATCGGGCTCTAGTTGACAGGGCGGATATAGACCATCTGTATGTCTGATCTTTTTGAACAAGGCGTCTGCTAAACATACACCAGCGTGCTCTGTGTCTCTGGGGCTGGTCGAGGCCCGCTTATCACCCGTGCCCTTGCAGCACTCGAACGCGCCTCTCGCAAGTCATACACTTTATATGCCATCGAGAAGAACCCGTCCGCCTATCTTCTATTGCAACAAACATTCCCAGATGTACACCTCTTGTTTGGGGACATGCGATCTGTAAAGATGCCCGAAAAAGTGGACATTGTGATCAGCGAGCTGCTAGGATCGTTTGGGGACAATGAACTCTCTCCAGAATGTTTGGATGGAGTAGAGAGGTGGATGAAACGTGAGTTGCAAACTCGTCCGAAATATAACAAGACCCTCAAGGTGTTTAGCATCCGCGATATCCATACCGTCGTCGTACACAGCGCATCTATCGCCGCTGTCGTCGGCCAAACTGCACAACGAGGCGCGAAACACTTCTGGAGCAGGCATGGGCGGTGAGATTCCGTACGTGGTGATGTTCCAGGCGGTGAGACGACTGAGCCCTACCGTCGCCGACTGCTGGGGCTTTGAGCACCCACGGTTCGAGGAGGAAGGGCCGAAAAAGGGAGATACGCGGATGTCGAAGCGATACACGTTGAGTGCGATGAATCCGACGCCTCTGGAGCCGCCAAAAGATAATGGGCATAACGTCCGGAGCGCAGAAATGGTGTTTGATATACCGGAGGAGGGCGTGCTGCATGGGTTTGCGGGGTACTTTGAGGCGGTGCTGTATGATACGGTGGGACTGAGTATTCACCCGGACCACAAGGAGGTGGTGAGCAAGGATATGCTTAGCTGGTTTCCGATGTTTTTCCCGATCAGAGTGAGTAATACTATCCTATATACTGCTCTTTTTAACGAGGATGTAGGATCCCATGTACCTGCCTGCACACTCCGAGCTGCATGTGAGCATGTGGCGACTGACTGACGGTAAACGAGTGTGGTACGAGTGGTGTGCAGAGGGGTATTTGGAAGCGGAGACGAGGGCATCGAAGCGGTTATCATCAAAAGCATCGAGCTCGCCATTGTTGAACGCACCGCCGAGTCCGATAGCTGATGCGGTGGAGACGGTCGTTCATGGACAGGTCGAAGCGGGAAGGTCGAAGATTAAGATCGGGCAGACTGGCCTGCATAATGTTGGCGGTCGGAGTAGTTGGATTGGGTTGTAGTAATTACAATTTGATGGAGCGGAATGTCTTTCTTGTACCCGGGTGAACTGTTAAATGTGTTCATTTAACATACATCCTCACTTTCAAGTCAGAATTTTTTTCAAGAATAGCATCATACAGCAAATATATCTCGAATAAGGGCGGCCACATACACTGTGACCATTAAAAGGCCAGCGAGAGACAGATTTCCCGGTACGGATAATGTTTCTTTTCTTACGACCAATTTTGTATAAGCAGATACAGCTACCTTAACTTGCGCATTACCAACAAGCCGTAGCATCGACCTCGTGATCATAAAAAGCCGAATCTTCGTTGAAGACAGGTTATCTCTTGTATATCTCAATTGCACTAAATTTAACATTCTTATCAACTCAACCCGCCCTCATCCCAGCCTAACGTCCGATTTTCGACCAAGACACCGTCCTAAAAACCGATCTAAGCAGCCCTATTTCGACTGTTAGTGAAAGGTCGAGGAAAAGGAATACCAGCTCACCGCGGTATGCACTTTGTCATTGAAAATGCCATTAAGAACATGTATCGCATATCTGACGTTGTCTTTTTCGACTTGTATTTCATCGGCCTGCAGTAGTCGAGGCTCGACATGGGATTTCGGCCGTACAAGCTATTCATTGAAAAGCGCTCCCCACCGTCATTTTCTGCCAGAACGCGCAGTTTCCTGCGACACTCATCCGCGTCGTCTCACGGACGTAGCTGCACCAGTGTCGTGGTGTTCCTGAAAATGGAGACCCGGTCTTTATTTTCGATATCCCGTGTAGCCAAGATAGAGCACGTAGTGAAAGGATTGTGCGGGTCATGGAGATAGTCAATGTGCTGCCGAAGCGCTGCTGCATCCATAGCACCATCCGATCTGTGTTGCATGGCGAAAGCTCCTGCAACGTACTCACTAACCGTAGGAACCGATGCTTCACGGAACATGCTTCCGAGAAACTGCAGATATCGATTTCCGAGAAACGGAGTAAAAGCTACAAGAATGCGCTTCGCGAGGAGATTAGTTGGCACCCTACACGCAGCATCAGGGTGGCAGTAGAAACGCGGCCTATGCCAGTGTCCCAAAGGTATTGTCGTAAAATCAGCCATTGACAGGAAACCAAGCAAAGAAGCTAAATGAGTGGTGCCAGTCAAAGAACGATAGACGAGGATAGTATCGTTGATATCGTTGAACAACCTCATCTAATCTGACACAACATTGAGTGGCGGAGCGACATAAGGAGCGAGGATATCTTCAAGTGCCGCTGTAACAGTGGTAGCTTCCTGGGATGAGAAGATCTGATCACGGATCCAGCCAACCGCAGTGCGGTAGGAACATTGAAGGAATAGAATGGGGCGAATCATCGCCACCGCATACAGTGCAGAGGAGGGCGGTTCCTGCACAAATACCCTAAGTAAAGAGCTTTCCACAGGGGATATAAGAAAATCACCAAGCCAACAAGAAATATCGCGAGGGCAAGGTGTATAGGAACAGGGAGTAATCCTATGATGAACTGGACATGCCACTTTCAAAAGCCGTCGTAACGGAATTGACGAGTAGAACTGCATTCGCCCGGCGTTCCAGAAGGGAGGGCAACATAATGGTGCGGCCACTGTTTCACGAGAACAGCTACGAGTGCAGTTGTCGAGCTTAAGAACAGACTGGTGAACCAGAGCCCTTTCACCCAGATGTCTGTGGGAGCGGGGACAGAAGCGATGTTGGGATTGAGAGGAGAAGAGGAGACGGTGTTAACTGGGGAACCGTTAGCAATAGCACGCCGAACGAGGTTCGGTTCATAGAGTAGAGAAGCCGACATGGTAGCGTAGCCTGGCTGCAAACTCTGCGACGTCTGGGCGACAAAGGTCGTCCACGACCGCAGAGAAGAGACCTGCCTTGACGATTGTTCAGTAACAAAGGAAGTATGGCAACCATAGGACTCACAAACACGGGCAATACGTCGACATTATCTCGAGATTCTTCGACCATATTGATGTCATGAATCCTGCTTTCATCTTCGTTGGGTTCTCCAAACTCTCGCATTTGGTGTAGCCTCTTCGTACATAACATCGTCAGGGTATTTTTGTTCATAGAACATGACTAGGACTCATGGTCACGACATATTCCAGCACTAGAGCAAACGAGAAAGGTACTCCGAGCGCCACGAGGAGTCGCGGCGCTTAAGATCGAAATGGGATTCAATCTCCGCCTCATCGTCATATAAATGAACCATGGCCGGAGACAGGAACTAGAATTTAAGTAGTATGTACATGTTTGGACTGCATCAGTATCATCCTCTCCTCCTCCTTCTCCTCCTCCTCCTCTCTCCTCTTCCTCCTCCTCCGTGCTTCCCGCTTCCGATCCTCATGTCCTCTTCTGGATTTTTCACTACTGATACCTTCTTCTCTGTGCTTCCCAGTGCCTCGGTTCCCACCGAAGTGATTTTGCTCAACGCATCTAGTGCCAAAATGTTTGTCGGCAATTCCGGAAATTGCCTCTGTGAATGGAAATATGTGGCAAACTTGTACTGCTTTCACTTTTCACCCTCTTTCTAACGGTTTATGAGTGGACGGCATGGCTGTTACCGTGGTCGGCCGGTCCGTAAAAGGGTATTTTGGCAGGACCTGTACAAATTCGGATAATTTTTTTTGACGCTAGCCCATATTGGAAACCGCCTCGTGTTCAGCCAAAAATACATTCCTGAAGGCCCCGATTACACCAACGCAGTTCAGAACCTCCTCACTCCCTTCTCCTCATACAAATTTGCAACATGCTTCGCTGTTAAGTGAAGATGCCTGTGACTTACCTTTTACATCTATCCCCTCTCTACCATTATAAATATCGGAAGAAATCATGGCTACTCTCAGGCTCCCCAAAAGCCTTCTACATGCATGCCTCCCATCGCTCTCAAAGCATCATTACTCGATGCTACCTGGATACCTTCAGTCGCGTCATCCGTTTCTGATAGTCCAAGGACTTTCCTTTCCTTGTGTCTAGTCTTCATACTATGCACGGCTGCATATAGAATGTCTCCACCACTTTCTCCTCATGCCCAGCTCAAACGATTGAATCGTAGTATTGACGATATGTCGATTCTGATCGACGCGTCTAATGACGATACTGATCGTGATGATTACTACTGGCGTTGTGGAGTTTATGACTGGCTGAAATTGTACGATTCTTGTCCTTGGGTCGAACTGCGTGCCAACTTCTAACACATTTCTAGGGTTCAAATTGATGCCTACGAACTTGAAATATGCTTACTTCAAACTGGGAAAGACAGCAGTGCCTCATGGAGTGAATATTTTCTCTCTTTGAAGAAAGTGTATTTTGGTGCGCGCGCGGCCTGCAAAGAGATCGACACCATCCGGACCGATGTGAAGGTATAATTTACTCTCTTTCACTCTGTTTGTCACTGATATCTTCATAGATAGAACACTTGAAAAGTGAACTAGAGCACCTTCAAGTAAGGACATTGAATTACGTAATATGGAGTCGAGACCACAGCACAGCCACGAGGAGTGCTGGTACCGGTCGTCGTAGGCAGCAGTGTTTAATTACCTTTAGAACACTAGAATGGTACTTATGATTATCTGGTAACGGTCCAGAAACGTTTCTACTTTGTAATGGAGACAGAAGGACGGAGGATGGTAATGTAGTACATAACTCCGTTTTTCACTGGTTTGTTCCATTTAGAACCTATTCTACCAGATATCGCTGCCGTACAGGTTCGGCGGTTACTTAGATCTTACATTCAAGTTTGATGAGCGGAGCAAGGAACATACCCCACGCACAATGCGCATCCAGGAACGTATGCGATGTTACGGAATACCGCATGAACGATGAATTGCGGCGGAATCATCAATCAGTTCCCATTCAACAAACGTCAAACTACTGTATTCTATTAGTATGCGCGATCGAAGGACGGGAGGAAGCTCGTCATGGGAGGCAGACATAGTTTAACTTTATAAAGCACTGGCACGTGTGAATTGACGAAAGCGAGTAGCGGAGAGCCTAGGATAGCTGCGCGCTCAATAGATGAAAGGCGAGAGAGAGATATAAGTACCAAACGTTGAGCAATCGACTCGCGATCGACGATCAGGGACCTTGGCATCATTGCATTCCTATACTGGCGTTTAATCCAGTTTTCGTATAGCAATCTCTGCTTGCAAAAACTCGGAGACCTGGGGAAAGTCTTCTGCGAGTGACTCGATAGGCTGAAAAAGCACTTTGGTGACTGCAAATGAGGCCGAGAAAGCAAAAAGACGGACCGACACGCCTTCGTTATTGGTCCTATCAATAACGGCACCATGATCGATGAGCCAGCGAGCGGTGACAACGTCTTCTACTACATAGAGAGGCGTTTCGCCGTCGTCATCAGTGATATTGACATCGCCACCGTGGGCCAACAGGAACTCAAGGACATGAATGTGGCCATAGGACGCTGCTGCGTGCATCGGAGTATACGTAAACTCGTCTTGTATATTGGGCAAAGTTCCAGCAAGGACGAGCTCCTCCACACGGGCCAGGTCCCCATCACCAGCCGCGATCCAGATGTTGGACATGGGAGCAAGAGAAAAAAAGCAGGGTTCAGTTACATAATCAAGGTGTGCCACGTGGGACGATCGAAGGCAAACTTCCCTCTTGATCGATCGTAGCTGACTACCACGACAATCCCTCGCAGACGAGAATTTCATGTCTCCTCCCGCCGGCCACACGCGGTGCTACTGGTCGCTCCTGTCTGGCGACTTGCAGTTCATCTATCTGGACCCAGTCCTGCAGTACCACCTCGCGGAGCAGGCAGAATCCTTGGCGGGCAAGTCGTTGCTCGACTTTGTGCATCCAGACGAGCAGTCGTCGGCCAAGCACGATCTCGGCACCGTCCTGGAGAGCCGGACGCTGCATGGGTCGGTGACGCGAGTGAGGTTTGCACGGCTGTCCAAGATTCGTCGCGACCTGGGGTACACGGGCGCCGCACCCGACTCTCCCGCGGAAGATAAAATCGCTATAGACGCCAACTACATGGCCGTCGACGTCGTCATCAACTGGGCCGCCGAGGGCCTCGTGCTCTGCTTCATCCATGCCATCGTCGACATCGACCCAGCGGCGGACAACGACCAGACAAGCAAGACCTCCTGGTCGAACTGGTGTGGCACCCCTGTGCTGAGCTCGGAGCAGGTCCAGATGCTCTTCAAGCGACTCCTCATGTGCGCACCACAGACCGCCCCGACACACCGGGTCTTCCAGATCCTCAACAACGACACCGCCAAAGATCTCGTCATCTCTTGGCCGCCTGCTGACCAGCCCTCAACTCGCGAGTTCGCCCGTCTCGCCAACGACATCAACGTCAACGTCGTCAACACCGACGCCAAGACGTCTTGTACACGCCGATTCAAGTCGGCCCAGGTCGTGCACGACGTCGGCCACGTCGAGAGCGTCTTCATTCCGCATGGTACGTGCGTGCTTGCCCCATCGGATAGGGGCTAACATGCTGACTGGACCGCTGACTTTCTATTAAAGGCAGCGTCATATTTGCATGCCACAAAGTTGATTCTCCCCCTAACTCGACCATGCCTTCTTCCTACGACCACCACACTCCCTATGCTCTTCCTGGCGCTGCCAATCCCCCCTACTACCCCAATCCAAACCCCTCAGCCTATTCCTACCAGCCGCCTCCCCCACCCTGGGACCGCTACTATCCTCCCTACGAGGCCGGCAGGAACCATGAAGGCGGCGGCCAGTACACCTATCTCCCCCCACCACCCAGCCCCCCCGAAGACTCCGTACCGCCTCCCAGGCGCCGCGTATCGCCTCCACCCCCAGGCCAGTCGCAAAGGGGTCACGGGAACCGCCCGGTAGGCGTGCTCAAGTGCAGTAGCTGCAAGGCAACTAGTAGTCCCGAATGGCGCAAGGGGCCCAGTGGCAGGAAGGAGTTGTGCAATGCGTGCGTGTCCTTCACCCCCTGTTTTCGTCGCTCTTGACTCCTTTTTAAAATCTTTTTAATTGTAGCTGCGGTCTCCGCTACGCCCGCTCCCGCGCTAAAAAGGAGGGCAGTGTTCCGAGCTCCTCACATCACCACAAGTCTTCTGGTAACGGGAGGAAGGAGAAGAGCTCGTTGTCGCTCAATGTTGTCAAGAGGGAGCGCGAACAGAATTCGGCCACCCCCCCACGGTCCGCTGGCTCGTCAGTGGCATCCAGTTACGATTATGGTGGTGCACCAGGATATGACTACTATCGGTCTTATCGCAATGGCGGAGGCAGCGGCGGCAGCTCGCCTGACGGCGGAGGAGGCGGAGGTGGAGGCGGAGGCGGTAGCAACGGCAGCTTCCCTAGCTATGACGACGGACCAGCAGCGGCAGGAGGAAGATACTATGCGCATACAAGCCCGTTGGCTGCACCTCCCACGACGAATGGTGGCGTAAGCTATGAAAGAAGGTACGAGAAGTGGGAGAGAGACGATGCTAGGCGCTGATTGATCGATGTGCACTTGGACAACCTGCAATTCCCTTGTAATTCTACCTTACAGCTCTTCTCCTTAGTCTGTTTTTTTTGTGTTCCCATTCTGTAATCCCGACCTCTTTTCGCTCTCCTCTTCTTGATATGCAGTAAAATGGGGTGTATGGTACGGATTCGAATGGAATTGTGTATAATCGTCCGTAGCTTACTATTTTTGTTTTTTTGCACGTCCTCACTATACTTGCGTCGTGTCGCCTGTAAAATCTTCTGTATACACGATGAACATGCGAGATGTGCATGTATGCCTCTCTGTCAATCGATGGTTACCCAAACATACTCTTACCTCGGGGAAACTGGCTCCAATCGTCCTAGGAGGGCAATAATTTCTCCGCTGATAGAAGTTCGCACATGAATCTTGTGTCTGAAATTGACATCATAGGCGAGGACAAGATCGCGGAAGTGTGTATTATTAGGATTTATCTGAGACCAGCGTTGGCGAAGAACAAACACATGGTTTCGCGGAGAAGTTTCCGCCTTGTTGTATACAGGAGTTCACGAGTCATCTCAATTCATTCCTATGCTATCATGGATTATGCCAAGAGCTGCTTATGGTTTAGGCGGAAATTTTGAAACAGTTCTCTTTATCATCACAAAAAAGGGTTTTCGACATGGTGGGGAAGAGGAGACGCGCCTGGTGGCTGGTGGGTTCGCGTCAAGGCAATCGGTGGAAATACACGATCGACGATCAGCACAAATCGAAAAGACCGAGTCGTTGAACGATCGCATCCAATGAGTGATCATTGTTCACGTTCCTGCCCTGCGACCCTGAGGATCGTGGCTGTTCCGTCGCGGAAAGGAACGGAGCGAGCAGTCGAGGAGTAGTGCCAGTTATGTGACTTTATTTGTGGGTTGTGTTAGTAGAATATGAGTACGGAAAACCTCTAGTCAATACATGATCCCAAGACCCAAGTAAATGACATTGAAGGAGATCTAGCTGTGCTGCGAGCTTTTTTTTTCCCGCGGCCCGACATTAGGCCGACATTCAAGGCGGGAGTTTGTGCTTATTTACCTGTGCCATTGGGCCATCGGCCCGGTCAAACCTTCGAGCTCGTCTTGAATGGCGCACGCCGCGAAGTCCAAGGCCAAGGGCATTAGTGCCAGCTCGTTTCTGGACCTCAAGGCTGAGCTTGCGAAAAAGGAGGGAGAATTCTCCAGGAATGCTGCCTCTGGCAAGAAACTGTCGAAGCCAGAAAAGGTGACGTCGCTTGAAACTCTCCTAGACTCCGAGTCAACTTACGAAGCTGGCTAGAAATCTACAATATGGGCTAGGAAGAACAAGGGCGTCAACAACCGTGCTGCAAGAGACATCGAACTGGAGGCTGTCAGCAAGCCTACGCTTGAATCAGCACGGGCGGCGCTGGAACGCAAGGCCAAGATATATGACAAATTAAGGAAAGGGAAAAGCGGAGGGTTGAGCGAGAAGCAGTTTGACGCCCTTTTGGTTGACGTGAGTTTCTTCTTCTGCAATTAGTTAGGCCTTACTGACATCGCCTAGTTTGACTACAAGTCGCCTGACTGGGAAGACGACGAAGACGATATCGACGAATCGTTAACAGTTCCTCATGCACCGAATGTATGTATTCCCAACACACGTCAATTCCTTTCGTCACTCAGAATTCCTCCATCTTAGGACGACAATGACCCTATCATTGAATATGAAGATGAATTTGGACGTATACGGACTGCTCCGAGGTCTGAAGTACCACGAGAACTCCTTCCCGGCGCCCGTACAGAAGAGGTAGACGAAGATGAGTGCGTTACTATCCTATGTAACCTATCGCGCTCGTGAATTCACCTCGCTTCCCAGGGACATAATAATCCGCAACCCTGTCAACCACTTTCCCATATACACGCCCTCTGCAGACCGTGTTGCCGAAATCGAGAAAATGCACGCAGAGGAGAACAATCCCCTCGGAGTACACTATGACGCTACAAACGAGGTCCGCGCGAAAGGAGCTGGTTTCTATCAATTTTCGGGTGATGAAGAAACACGGCAGAGACAGATGGAAGAGCTGCGCGCGGCACGAGAGGAGACACAGGCTACAAGACAAGGAGAAGGAGCGGTGGATGCTAGCGTCGAGGGCATGGTCGCCAGTGGAAGTAGCGCCGGGGAAGGCATTGGAAAAGGTGTAGAGAAGAGGAAAAGAGAAATCGAGGAACGGAGGAGGAGGATTGAAGCCAAACGACGCAAGTTGAAGGGCGAACCAGAGGTCGCCGATGATTCGACGATAACAACCCCGGCTGTCCGTAAAGACGATGAAGAAACGGCAGTGTTTGTGGCAGGAGCACCAGATGCCGAACCCGACACAGCTCCAGATCCGTTTGCCGCCTTTGAAAGCCATCAAGTCGCAGAGAAGGACCGGAGTAAAAGCAAAGGAAAGAGCAGGTCGGATGAGGCGGATGCGTTCCTTGCGTCTCTGGAGAATGACATTCTTAATAGAAAGAAAGGGAAATGATGCTTCTCCAAACGGGCTAGCGCGCTGATGTGATTTCGCTCAGACTCTATGCTGCACAAAGACCTTGACATCTCTTCGGGGTGGATCCCGGTTGCTGCCTGACGTCACGCTTCAATGGGCCTTCCAGTGCGCGAGGGTAGTTACAACAGGGTCCGTAGAATGGAAATTGCACAACAGTTTCATGCTCAGCTACTATGTAGTACTTATATACAACAGTGAGTGCACAAGTATAAACGGGATAGGATGTCCAGGTATGAGTGAATGATTGAAATGATAGCGATCATGAAAGGAGTGGACGCCATGGTCAAAGAATACAGTGAGTCCGTCCTGGACTAGCAGCCCGTGCCAACACAGTGAACTTGTTCTTTGGTACTGAGGAGAGGGGATAGAGGAGGGAAGATATTCTTCTGCCATAAAAGACACATAAGTACCTCGATCAATGGGGTCATACAAAGACGAACCCAGTAAATTCAGTCGGTATGTCAGTCGTGTTTGAAATCGTATGTGCGCATGATCTATCATCGTGTCTGCCAGAGCGACGATGTGAGACGCGTCATGAAAAGGACGAAAGGCTCGACGCACCAACGGAAGCAAGCGAAACGCAGACATCCACCTCGTTCAACGAGAGGATCCTTTACCTGAGTCTGAGTCTGAGAATTGCGCGCAAAGGTATCCTGAAAGAAACTTCAATGTCATCTACAAGGATACGAACGAAATCGACACGCACAAGGCTATAACTCTCCGCTCCAGCGCGTAGAGGGACTGGGGACGAGGACACAATTACAGGCGCTAGAGACACAGTGAGACGCGTCCATCAAAGAAAGTGACTGAACTCCACCGTAAGCTGCGACGAGCAGGAATGCTCTCCAAATGGTCTTGGACTGCATAGTGGCCAAGGGCCCAGAAGGACAAGGGCTAAAGGAAGGGTAACTGGGTACGTGTTCTAGGTGCGCGAACTTGTATAGGGACAACAATGGATTCGATTATCAGCCATGCGTCTCTTTATACAAAGCCCATTTCTTGAAAGGGCATTGTGAAAGGACCTGATTTACTTGCTTATTCAAACACAAGGGGAGTGGCGAATGTATGCGGGCGGCGCTTGCATTGCTTAAAATTTGAACAACGTCGTCTGGTTACCCATATTATTCGCGGAGACTGAGGGCTTTACAGCATGAAAGAACCGGACTTGATCTAAAAAGGTAAAAAGGGCCGGGGATGCACCGGGCGCAGGCGAATACGAAAGACGAACAAAGCAATGAGCGTATTCGGGGATACCAAAAGAAGAAGTTTGTTTCGGACGTAGAAAGCGCGTATCGCAGGGCGGTGGAGTATTCCGAGGAGACACGTGAATGCATACATCTTCCCATCATAGACTTGGAAAACACCGGCAGCCGTACCTCATTCAGACATTCACAAGGTATCGATGGGCACAGCGTCTATATGTGTAATCACGCAGCATCTGAGGAACGTTGAGAATGAAGGGACAATGAAGGAAGAGAATATGGTACCTAAAATAGTGATCTTCCCAACTTCAACCACCAGAAACCGGACAAATGACGGCAACTTCAGCACCCTCTGCTAGCTCGCAATTCGCTGGATCATCGACCATTTCTTCATTGACACTCCACTGGCATATTTCTAGGATTTTGTCCAAACCAGTATTAGGATGTCTAGAAATCAACAGATCACGTAGATGCGACAAGGAAAAACCGCTAATCGGAATCGGCACGGCCTCCTCGGTCCTTCCAGTTGCCGTTGAAGCCCCGGCGAAGTACAAGACCGTTATTTCTGCGTGTAGCTCCATGGTCCACCAGATGGGCTTGGTAGTCTTGATCCAGACCGCGTCTGAGGATGGAACAAGGTGGTTTGACGTGGATACCATGGCATCAAAGGAGGATACGGTCTCAGCTGAAAAACGAAGTGAGGTGGATAAGACGGAAGGGTGTGAGTCGCGTACTTAGATTCCATTGTAGTCCTTTTGTGGAGAGTATTGTGGAGTCTATGCCTACTGGAAGCAAACCGCATGTCTTTCCTAGAACAGAGTGGTTAATCTTGATGGAATGTTCCCCCTAGAGTATTCATGAATGAGCGGGTAAAAAGAAGAGAGAAGGATGGGACAGACACTATTGAGAACCCAACCGATATTATCATCTGTTACTGCAAAGACTCGTTTAGAAGGGTCCTTTCGAAGCTTGTGGAGGTAGGACAAGGTGTGTATTGTCTGATCCAATCGTCCGGCAAGCCCGCCAAGAATGATAACTTGCCAAGGCTGGGTTCTGTCAGGGAAGTCACCTGCAGAACCATATTTCGTAGCGAAAGTCGGATACCTCTTCACCAGAAAGTTGCAGAGAAGACAGAGCTTGCATACATTTCATGAGATCGGTGGAATCTTGGTCGCTATCATGGACAACGGATATTCCCTACGTCATGCTGTAACTCTGGCCCAGCAACAGTAATGACGGGCGCACTTTGGACGTGTAATAGGCGCGAACTTCGGTCCTTATGGAGTCGAAATCCCCCGTGATGAGATCTGGCAAATATCTGTATATAATCAGGTACTGTATATAGGAAGAAAGAATATGACTCAACGACTCCTTGTTCTCAGCGGTGTCATGTAGTCGGTTGGCCCCTCCGTCCGCACAGCAGCGCCATTGCGACGATGTCCAGAGACGACGCAAAAGTGATGGAGAAAAGGGCTGGTTCAAGATAATCAACGCCCGCTTGATGGAATCATGAGCGCCACTCTGCTCGAGAAAGTCGACATTCCAAGAATTCATGGTGGATCAGGACGAGAGGGTCGATGACCATCACGTCCTAAACAGGCAGCTTGGATTGGATAATCGCTGCAAACACTGTTCTCTTCCTTCCACCATCTTCATTCAAATTCGTCCGGCTTTGATAGTCACCTTATTTTCTTTTCAATTCACATCCTATCCTACTGCTACGATGTCTCAGCGCAAGGTTCCTCTCCCTGATTTTCGCGGAAGTTTCCTCGCAAACCGCCGTCTGCATCTTCTTGAGCATCTCGGTTCGGGCGCATACGGCAAGGTTTACCGTGCTCTTGATACCGCCTCGCCTTCCAGCAACCCAGTCTACTACGCTGTCAAATGCATGTCCAAGTACGAGAAAGGTACCCGCGGAGATCTGCAACAGCTGAAAGAGTTCGCCCTTCATGCCAAGGTCGCTGTCCATCCGAACATCGTCACATTTCACGATGTCATCTACGACCACGCCTTTGTCTATGTCATCCTCAACTTGTGCTCTGGTGGTGACCTTCACTCTGCAATCATCGAGAAGCGTCTTTTCTACAAGAACGACGAACTCTTGCGTACCGCGTTTCTGCAGATCATCGATGCCGTTCACTTCTGTCATCAACATCACGTATTTCACCGCGATCTCAAACCGGACAACATTCTTTGCTCAGCGGATGGGAAAGAGATCTTTCTTGCGGACTTCGGCTTGGCAACGCACGTCGACCAGTGCGAGCACTTTGGCTGTGGAAGTTTGTTCTATAAGAGTCCAGGTATGCTTTTTTGTGTCTGTGCTAGTTCGTCCGCTCGAACTCACCCTCACGTATGTAGAGTGCCTTGGTGAAAAAGGCCGGAAAACATACAGCACCCAGCAGAGTGATATCTGGTCCCTTGGAGTCGTCCTTGTAAACCTAATTACTGGGCGCTGTCCGTGGAAAATCGCGAAAGTCGAAGATTCATCTTTCAATTCCTTGCTTCACGAAGAAGGTTATTTCAGACGCACGCTTCCCATGTCACCAAGGGCTGTCACACTCCTCAAGCGTATATTCCAACTGGACCCTCTCCTTCGAATACCGCTTCCTGAGCTTCGTGTCGAAATCGCCAAGGTGGACACCTTCTTCATCTCTGATGCTGATCTCTTGCTCGCGGACGAACAGGTCAGAATTGTCGATAGCTATTTTACCTCTCCCCATTGCCATCCTACACCGCGTCAGCGCAAGATGCAAGAGCATCCTTTTGCATCCCTGGATGATATTGTATTGGTACCTCAGCTGGACGTTTTCCCGGAACCGGAGTCGGCCCCTCGCCATCGGGCGCCTTGTAATACCGCCATATTCACGCCTCCCAGACGAAAGGCTTTGTTGACGAAGGTTGTGAACAAGCTCAAAGCGATATCACGGACATCTACTATTAGCTCGAGATCATCGTAGTCCCACTGTCGCTCCTTTCGTATCTAGGTTTGCTTTTTGCTTCTCGTGCCTGGACATTTCTATACCTTGTTTCCTGCTGGAGGGGGAACTGCTGTCAAATTTAGACAAAATCACGAATTGCTTGTCGTAAACATTCAAAGCGAGCAACATGAACTAGACATCGTATTATATCCAAAACAAAACAACGATACCTGAGGGTTATGATACAATACATACATTCTACAAATGAGGGCAGGAAAATTACAAAAGGTATATCATCTAAGAAGCCTGATTACGACGAGACCACGAAAAGCTTAACGCACCAATCACACCCACAACAACAAGCGCGGTGCCAGCGCCAATGAGGCCCGGAAGATAAACGTACCAAGTGGAATCCAAATCATCCACCTTGGATCGGTTATCAAGCAAGGCCTTCTCGTCTCTCTTCCGACGACGACGAAGGGAATCAACGTTTGGTACCGGATCATACTGAAGCTCAATGGAAGGCATCTCCAGTTCTTCAGCGTCAATCACATTATGCGGCGGCAGAGTAGGGATATCGAGATCAGGTGCCAGCGCACGAGCACGATCAAAGAACTGCCCTGCGGCCTCGCGATCTCGTTTCCAGGTCATCGTCCCTCGTGTCCGTCATCTGAGCACGAGCGGGAATGCGGATAGACGACAGGCTGGAGTGTGATGAAGACAGGAGGGTGGAAGCGGCACCGTCCAAATGAAGCATTCCAGCCTCCAAGTAGAGCTGTGCGAGGCCTCTAGGTCCGCCGATGCATTGAATGTAATAGGTAGTAGTGCCGCGGGGTGCCTGTCCCTGGCTCTGGTACTCTCCAGTATTGAATTCTGTCTGCAGTGGCAGATAGTGAGAAACGAGTTTCATGGTTGATGCAGGAGCATGAGAGAGATGCCAAGCGCGTCTATGTGGGCGTAAATTAATGAGTGTTGAATGAGTTTGGGAAACGGATCCAGCCACTTACAAGAAACACTCAAATGCCTCTTCCCGGTCTTTGTGAATATCAAACTGTTCCATGGCAAGCAAGACCAGGCTAGTGGGGTCCATGTTGTATTGATGTTCCAGCTCATAACTCGCATCAAAAATGACCGAGTTGTGGACGTAAGGCGCCAAAGTGTCCGGCACAGGTCCAACGATAAGAGAAGGCCAGATGATTGACTGATCCTTCTCCAAATGCAGGGTCAGCAACCGGCCAGACTGGGAATGCAGTGACTCGACCGATGAATAAGAAGACGCTATACTCTGAATGATTTGCCCTGGGGATACAGCACGAGAAGCTGTGCCAGAATGAGGTTTGCGCCGGAAGGAAAAGTCACGCTGCTCGTCGGCGGAAGAGAGCGAAGGGGAGGACAAGGCAGGTGATGATGCAGAGAATTCTTCCGCGTCGGAGGCCTGACCACTCTCGAGAGACGCCGCAAAACTACTAGAAATTTCTGGATCCGAAACGAAGGCATAGGATGAATGGGTTGAAGCCGTAGACGCAGTAGAAGTGGTTCGTTCTCGAGCGGAGAGGCGAGACGAATGTGGTTCGAGCTGCCACACAGAATTCGTCACGTCTACATTGCCGTACAGTCTCCCCTGCGCTGTCCTTCAACAAGACTCGCTAGAGGTGTGGAAAATCAGCTAACCTTGATTATGGGCGCTTGCCCTCGAACGCCTGCAATGAGGTAGTTGCGCTCAATCACCACCTAACATACACCAAGCTCAAACATTAGGTCTCGTAAACAGCTCCACAGCACTCACCGACATGTCTTCTTCGAGAGTATCATACGGGACCATGAGTAGAACAGTAGCCTATAAGTAAGATCAGACGGTGAACTTGAATATTATCGCGCAAACCGAGCTCAGAATTACCTGGTCGTGAGACTATATTGACGACGCATTAGCAATTGTCTTTCGTTGAATTTTGGGCACGAACCTGATGCCAGGAATAGGAATAGTATCTGGTATCATTGACTTTGTCCATCGCGGTTCGTTAGTCGTGAGAGGGTGCAGGAAGAGGGAAGGCGAACGAGTAGCCGAGAGACAAGCACAGTCAGTCGTACGGCACGGCCTGTGGCAGCGGGACGGCCACGTGCACCCTTTTCGAATTCTCAGTTGATGCCTGACTCACTTCCGGCGACCAAACATGCAAGACATCATATATCATACCCTATCTTGGTGCCCATGTTGCAATATAAATTCGTACGGACGCCGCTACGTTTCTTTTCAGGAGCACCGACGACTAATAAAATCTCCTTCCTTCCTTCTTCCTTTTCATTGGTCAAAAGCCTGAATCAATACTTTATGAAGATCCTCGCTCGTAATATCCGCTTAGATGCAACTGATCTATTTCCATCATTCAAAGTTATGGAACGCGAAATGAAAGTGGATACACAATGATACATGTATCTGCTTTTGGCCGCGCTCTCAATCCTGCAAGAGAGGTCACCAAAGGAGTAGAAAGACAGATAGCATCATCTTCAAAATCCAAAAACGTGGCCTAGAATTATCCTTCCAAGTCCTCGACGCCGGGATGTTTGATGAAGAAAATTGTCGTAAATGTGCGAATTTACTGGGGGGCGATTACTATCGACTTGCTCCTGAAGACTTGACAGCGAGTCACAATCAGGATGTCTCCAACTAGCCAAGTCTCTAACGAGCTTTGGAGCATGAGAAAGGTCCTTGCGCGATAAGAAGAATGTATCGAGCCTGAGAATCGTCTCGCGAAGTTCAGGTAGGATGATTCGCTCGCCGGGACGGATGACAAAGATACGCAGAAGGATATCGATAGCGCCGGAGGAGAAGAGAAAGCTTTTCTGAAAGAAGGCCGGGTCACGAAGGAAGGCGTTGAATAGCACATCAGATGTCTTAGCGGCTTTCCACGGAAAGCGATTGGACAGCATGTTGACCAGAACGATTCCGAGTGCCCAAACATCACTTCGTCTTGCTGAATACGTCGAGCCCTTCCGTCCCTCGTCAATGCATTCTGGCGGCGATGATCAGCTATTCGAACGTAATGAACAGGTCGGTGATTTTACCTGGACTCCGATACGATCCGCTGCCGCATTCACTGTGTTCGCAATCTTCGAACGTTGTTGCCAGACCAAAATCGGCAATGAAGACCTCGGCGCAGTCTTTCGAGCACACGACATTCTCTGGCTTGAGGTCACGGTGAAATATACCTTGCTCATGACAATATTGAACGGCGTCGATGAGTTTGATAAAAACGCTTTTGAGGAGGGCATCGTTATTATGCAGAAGACGAGATTCGCATATGACGCTGTAGAGGTCCCCGCCTAAGCAGAGATCGAGAACGACGTACAGGTAGAGCCTGTCATAGAAGACCTCGTGAAAGGTGATGATGTTGGGATGTCCAGACACCTTGGAATGCGCAGAGAATTCTCTTCTTGGACAATGTCGCGTCGAGAGCCTTCCCTGTATCTATGCATACACTTGACGGCATAGTATTCTTCGGTATGCTTGAGCGACGCGGTATCAACAGCGCGATAGACCTTCCCATATGAACCAGCACCGAGAAGCTCCAGAAGGAGGAAACGACCATTCGCCAAACAGGTGACCAGCAAAGTCGGGTAGAGGGTGTTTAGAAGGCATAGCGTGGAGAAAGAAAAGGCGGGATAGAGATTAACCGACTCTCAAAGCCGGATGGAAATATTTGAAGGTAGGGAATGAAACAACGGCGATCAACAAGGCCCTGTTTTGAAATTTCAGTTTTGTCGAACTTGTCGCCGTGACCACCACGACGCAGAAATACCACTGCCCCTGCCCAGGAATTCGCCCGCCTCAAGGCATTTCCTAAGGGGGGAAAGTAAGTTCATTAATTTATTGATGAAATGAAACGGATATTTGTTCCGTCCGGGGTGACCACAGGACTTGACTCAGTTCCTCTTGCTCTACTTACTCTCCTGTTACTGAACCGGGATCTTTGCTATGCTGGGAACACATTTCATCGTCTTTTTCTGGAATTGAATATGAAAACCGTGAGGAATGGAGAGCCTTGACGCCACGTTGAATCATCCGGAACCATCTCCGCCCGCCCAGTACGTCACGACACGCCTCGGATTCACTGATATTAACTGCGCTCTAGTTCCTGCTGCTTTTTTTCAACGACGACTACATTATGCAGCGTCTTCCTAGTCTTCCGGGAGAAATTGTCGACGCAATCATAGACGAATGTCATGCAGATCCCCATACGCTCGTTTCATGCAGCCTTGTCTCTAAACAATGGTTTGCATCGAGCCGGTATCACCTCTTCTCAACCATCGAATTGTCATCCAAAGACTCGAAGGCTTTCTCTAGACTCCTGGAATCCCTCTGCGCACCATCACGCCCTACTTGAATGAAATCTCTTTCCATATTCAAGACGATGCATCGTGGATCCTTGATCTACTCTCAAAAGGATTCCACTTCGGCACTGTCAAGACGCTCAACATCTTTTGCTATGGCGTCGACCTCGAAAATCCCCTCCGGGACGCCATCTCGTCCCATTTTTCATCCATTACATACTTGCGCGTTTTTGCTGCCACCATGGCGTGCCGTAGCCTGGCTCCTGACGTTCACTTTATCTGCTCATTTCCACGTCTCGAGAATGTCCTTCTCTATGGCCACCACCAAAGCGGCTTTCACATCGATTCCGCAGTCCGGTTGCCGCCAAACACCGTGCATTGAAGCTCGACCTTCCGAGCCCAGCTCTAGACGGAGTCATGCGGTGGCTGCTAGCACACGAGAAACTTCCAATTGTTTCTTCCCTACATATCTTCCGAGTTCAAGCGGAGCATTGTGCTGCTCTGGAGCAGTATACACAGGCTTGTCAAAACACCCTAGAAGATCTTATGATCCTTCTGCACAAGCGAAGCGCTGAGGAAGAAGGTGCGACCAAGCTTTTGTAACAGCGCCGGAGAACTCACAGTCATAGTACTTAGTCAATTTTGATTTACGACCCAATACAAATCTGAACAGCATCTTCCTGTCAGCCAACGGTCCGGATGCTATCAATGCGGCGGGGGCGGTTCTATCTTCTCTTTCATCACCATACCTGCGGGACGTGATCTTGCGTGTCCCATACGTTCATCTACGGCAGGAAGGATGGGGTGTTCTCGATACAATGCTGGCGTCTCGCATGCAGTCGGTCGCTTGTACGGTTGTCACCGATGATTCTCGAAATTACGGCCCTGAGTTGAGGAAGAGGTTACCAACCTTGAGTGCGTCGGGAGCGCTTCGAGTCGTCGCTCAGAGCCGCTCCAAGGTCGCAGCTTACTACCTAAATGAAGTTTATTCTCGGTTTAAGGTAAGCGCCTGACGTTACTGTCAGGTATATGCGATATTAAAATCCTTTAATAATATAGCCCTTGTCTCAACTCAGTGTCCTTTCTTCCGGTTGCATTATTTGCTAATACAGTTTTGACTATGTAGTCTACACATCCACGCTTAATGCCTTCTCTTCTAATTAGATGTATCACCTATTAATTAAGTCTAAAATACTGCCTTAATCGATACTAAGCGCTAATCGTTCATTCCATAATATTGAAATATGTGTGAAGGGTATAGAATTGTAAAAGACGGTATAAAATGTAAGCGACGTAATATATACAAGCATCAGGGTTTAACCTGACCAGTAGATGCGTGAACATTAGATGCGATACGTTTAATGCGGTCCTTCTCCGCCTCCATGTGCTGTATGAGCAACCCGTCAAGGCGTCTCAGAGATTCCTGATCTCTTTGTTTATGCCGCCGCTCTTGGTCACTCTCACTTAGAGAGACAGGCGGCCCTTGCAGACTTTTTCTCCCAGACAAAGAGTTGCATGAGATGGACCTGGGTGTTCCTGGGTGTATCGAAAGAAATCAAAGGAGGACGTTAACGGCGGACGATTAGTTTCTCCGCTCTTTCGCGATATCTTCTCGGTGAAGAAAGGCGATGGCCGAGAAATATGACCAACAGGTTGTCTGGAATCTACGGCTCCAAATGGCAGTGATGGTCGAGATACGTAGGGTGTAGAATGGTTACCGAGCCGCATCAGGAGAGCTTTATGGGTACTATGACTTCGTCCAGTAGATGTTGTCCGTGTACGTGTGACATATGCTGGTGGTCGTTGTTGAATGACCTGAACATCGTCGTCATCGCTTTCGTCCGACGAGTCAAGATCATCCATGGCATTTGGTTGTGACTGGATGGAGTCAAAGAAGGAGGTCAGAGAAGACGGTGGTGGGGCTGATTGGATCTCGGGAGCGATGCTGTTTGAAGGTATAAGTAGAGACAGCGGTGGTGCCTCAGGGTGACGTTCTGACAAGGGGGGCGAATGAGGGGGGGGGGAAGGGAAGGGCGGGGTTGTGGTGAAGGAGCAAGAATTTCCTTCGGTGTGTCAGTGGTTGATGTATCCTCTATAGGTAACGGTTCACTGGTCTTGATGTTACGAGGAGGAATGATCCTATGGTGTAATGATGAGGACCGGGGAGGCGGGG
>JAUDZF010000262.1:0-29516 GCA_030407055.1 Armillaria mellea
GCTTTATTGTCCCCCTACGTTCGCCATCCTCAGAGTAATAGGTTTGTGCCAAGAGAATCTGGTCCCAGCCGGTTAATCGGTATTTAGGATCCGGCCAATCACCGCCAATGACAGCGTCGTTCCGCATCCGACATCTCGTCATTGCTTGAGTGGGGTGGTAGCACATCGCTAAATCCGGGAAAACCTAATATACGGTCGCAGCTGTCACAATTTGACACGATAATGAGATGACCTTCTATGATATTATATACTATTATATGGTCTATATCCTTGCTCTATCCATGTTGCCATTTCGCTATAATGTTTATTTCACCTTAGATCATAGTCATAGTGTTAGCGATGGAATAAGATATTTATATAAGTATCTACGCTTTATTTCAATCGGATACATTATTTGTACCATAATTTGACTGCCGCAGGAGTATAATGTATTCATCGCTCTGTAGTTTCCATCAGCTGTGTGGCTCGTAGGTCAATTATAACAGTGAATGAACGCCTGTAAATCCTGGTGAGAACTTTCCCGAGCAACGCGGCCTATGCGCTCCATCTTGGGGTTCTGACGTCCCTGCCGTGCTTATACATGAGGCGAGCGGTTCATCTCAAGGGTAGGGAGGAAGGGGTGCATACCACGACGGAAATGTACAAGCACCGGAGTATTATGGAAGTATAAGCCGACACTTCGCGAACCTTGAGGCCAGAGGAAGTCGACCAAGGAAACCCAGAAGTCTGGCCGAATGTACGGGTGCTTCTTCCTGCCATATCTTGTCATCTGTTACAGGCCGAGGGAATCAACTTTCGAGGGTTTCTGGATAGTGCTCGTGTGAGTTAAAGTAAAGAAATATATAAACGAACGGCCGCGTGCCCCGTACATCCTCACCGCTCTTGTCCAACCTCCCGTCATTCTATCCATTCTTCATATCGTTGGTCGTCGCTCGCCATCCTTTTCATTCCACGAACTTGAAGTCGTCATGCTTATAGGTCGCACCGTGAGGATTCGCCGCGTCGATACTAAGATTTCACCCGAGATTCGAGAACGAACGTCTACTGCGCTCATCGTCGGCACTATTCATATAGCACCGTACCATGACAACCCGTTACGAGCTCCATCAACGGAAACAAGGAGGAATATCGTTTGGAGTTGGATGTACGAGATGAAGACGGGCAGTGTCTTGCTCGTCGAAGCGGAAGGTGAAAGAAAAGGCACAGCCACATGATTCTTATTTTTCCCTGTAACTACTACTTAGGCTCTGGAGTTTTTGTTATTCCCTTCGCTCCGATATTTTCAGCTTAAGCAACCGCCCCTTCGAGTACATCATATCCCTCTAGTCCGGTATCTCCGGTAGGTGAGGAAGCTCTTGATCTTGGCGAGTCGATCTACCACCTAATGGCTCATGTAAACTTACAATGCTTGGCTGACCGTCTCTCATGGCGAGAATCTTCGTGAAGACTTAATTTACCCGCGTACAGAGAGCGTATCATTATGTTCAAGGAGTCCAAAGTTTCTACGTTCCAGACGTAATCACAGCAGTACAGGTGGAACGCTTCAGGTCGCTATTGAAAAAGGGCGCCGACTTCCTTTTCGACCATGCATTACGGATGGAGCGGGCACGACCCTGCAGTGTAGTTTAGAGACATGAGATTCAGAAGAAAGGTAAGAACACACCATTTCTGAGTTTGTGGGATTATTTAATCGCATCGCCTAAACAGTGGAGAGTTTTGAGTGTTGACAACAATGAATAAAGCTCCAGGTCTCACCGTCATTCCCTGTTGGAGTTGCTGGATATCAGACTGGACTGTCCTTCGACTGGCCGCGTAGACCTTCTGCTTCTGGCGATGATACTGGCACAAAACCCGAAAGTCAATTCTTATTCTGGAAGCTGTGAAGGAGTTCATGATGTGACGCACCTTGATCTCCTCGTCCCTGAGTTCGATAGCAACCCTGGACAGATAATTGTGGTCTTTAAGAAATTTCAGACGAAACGCGAATAACCTCTCTCTGCTGTATCCGTTGAGTCTCTGCATTTCCGGTGGCTCGATAAGGATTGGTTAACCGTGATCTACGGAAGCTATCCATAACTCAGTAGGAAACGTCCCACTTGGTGGAGTCGAGGGGACTGTCACGAGAAACTGGGGCTTGTCTGACGAAGATGTCTGCCATTCTGGAACCGTTCGAATAACAAATTTCCCTTCCTCAGTAGAAGGTCCAGTGGCAACAACGACAGAGAGCTCTTTGTATACTTGAGGGAGTGGGTTTTCGTCTTCGCCGTCAAAGGTTCCCATTAGGTATAGCCATGGCCTGTTACCACTTTCGCCATCTGGTGGAGGGCAGAGAATACCCGGTCGTACTTTGCCTCGCACAACAGGTTTTTGAGAACAGCAAGAAGAGCAGATACTTTCGACAATCTTCCGACATGCAGGAGTCGTTTTGGCAGAGATGGACTGTAGTGCCGTCATGCACATTTGATGAAAGGGGTGGGTCAGGGATTCATGGACAGCAAAGATCTGGCAGTAGGTGCGTGCGTGTGGCTTCTTGGGGTACTAGGGTCATTCCAGGGAATGACGGTCACAGAAAATGGCATGAGGCTGCGAAGCGGAATGGAAGTTTACTGGTTAAAAGCGAGAATACTTTTGAGACCATAATTTATCTGTCGCACAAGGGAACAATAGACTGAGAAAAAGGCCATAAATGAATGGACGTGAGTAGATAAATCTGCCTTGCAAAGCTAGCAACCCTTGGGCGCCGATCGCGGCAAGTTCCGCTGTTATGATCCACACCCTTTGTCCTTGTCTGTCGTGCCTCTGTTCAAAGCAATGCAAAGAGATGTTGCAGAACCTTGTCTTCAGAATATAAACTTGGGCCCAGCTCCGGTGTCCCCCTTGCGCTCCGTATCATGCTTCCTCAATTCGGAGAATACGTAGCCTTCAAGCTCGACCCCGTTGCTTTCCTCAAAGCACTTGACGATCCCGAAGTAACTAAAGCTTGCGAAGCGTTGCAGAGCAATAAAACCTATGTTTCCTGCGTGACCTATGTGTGTAGCTTGATTATCTGCTGTCCTGCTTTTACTGATTACCGTCGCTACTTGCTTCTATCGTTTCCGTTGCCTGGCGTCGAATACATATCCGGGAACATGACTTTGTTTGCACGGAGTCTTCCTAACGATGCCCCAGATGCATTCATAACGTCTGGCATGTCGGTGCCCGTCTTACCAAACATCTCTAACCCACTATCGCGACTTCCGTTACAACCAACTACATCTCTCCCTTGGCCCAACTGCTTTGAAGGTCGGCAGGACGAGCAATGTTGTTTGCTGGGCCTCCATTGCCAGGAGAGATCGCTATTCATTAGTGTGTCTCTATTCTCTTCTACATCTACTTTGCCTTGAATGCACGTCGCTGGTATGGTGCAGACGCTTAGTCGAGGCATTCCCTTCACCGTGATTGCCGCCAGCGAGACATTCTCACTATCGATGTCCGAGGCGGAGGCATTGACACAGGCCTTCCGACGGAGCATTGGTATACACATCAGGGAAGAGACAGAATCCATCGAAGGAGAGGTTGTCGAGGTCCAAACTGACTGGAGTTTGACTGAAGTATGTACGAACTTTCTTTTAATACCTTTCGCTGGTGACAACTAGCGCTTTTCAGGTTACTTAAACTGAAAACCCGACTGTCAACACTACATACATGGAGACTATCTATGTTGAAACGATTGACGCTCTCTCGAGGGAGGGAGTGCTAGTGGGAGATGGCTTGACCGTCAACAAAATGTCTGATCAAATCACCGGACTCGGTCGCTCGTTCGCACGGACAAGAGATTAGGATGCTTAGTATGAGTGCTGATGTATGTTTTATTTTCTCGGCAAGATCTTCGGACTGACGAACGATGGTAGACCAAATTCGTTTGATGCCCCGGAAGGCGGTCGTGTATAATGTGTCTTTGCACGTCGTATATATCACCAATAGTAGGAGATGGTTTCCTGATGGTCGCCGACGAGGCGGGTGAATTCAAAAGAATCAGATCAACACCAAGGTTACAGACTGGCGCGAGTAGGGCAAGGCCGATATCGTTCCGGGTGTACGTGCTCTTCTTTCATTAAAACATGTGTGCCAATAAGAGAACCGCGCAGGTCCTCTTCATCAATGAGGCTCCCATGCTCGACATTGAACGCTTCTCGTTTTTCAACCGTGCCTTGGAAAATGATGTAGCTTCTTTGGACATCATGACTTGTCATCGAGGCATGGCTCATACCCGAGGGACAACTTTCCCTGTCTGCGGCATGGGTCCTCAACCGCATCCTCGTTATCAGCACCAAGCCATATAGTGAACAAGAGATTGCAAATCATACAAATATTGTATAGAAATTGAAGCTGTACTTTCTGTCATGCGCATGTCTGACGAGAGCACAGGTGCCAAGAAGGGGATGTGAGTATCATTGCGGGTGTTACGAGCGTCCTGACATCTACGACCACGCAAACGACACCCCTCAACCTGATTTCGTGCGCACAGATACTGTGCTGGAAACGAAAGGCAGAGCGAATGGGTGCAGAGGACCAGCGGAAGCGAATTGTCCAGGGATCGAAGAAGGAGCAAGGATCACTCGATTGACTCGCCTGGGACGATGACGAAGAAGGCGATCAGCAGTAATGGTGCCTCTACCCAAGGGTTCCACCCGCTCTAAAAATGTTCAGTCCTTCAATGAAGAGCAGTATTCATTGATAGTACATACCCAAGAAAAAGGTCCGGCAAACGACGGCGAACTGAATATTTGCCTGCCCTCTGTAGCTCGCTGACCTTCCAGATTCGATGACCAGCACTCGAAGGTGAACGGCTGGAAGAAATCTTTCATGCTCGTTGCGGTCGCGATACCAGACCTCAGATGATCATCCTTGAAAACTGGTAAGGACTGTTGTGGGATCCCTGAGGGTAATAGTATCCGGAATGGAATAGTTACGGAATAGTGAAAGTCTCTTGTCACGTTTGGTAAAGTGTTCTAGGAGAAGATGCAGTTCGTGCGTTCTTCTGTTGTCCGTACTAGTAGAAACTTGCGAGTGGTAGACCGGTATAATAAACCGGCTCGCATACAGTCGAAGGGACTGCTTGTACTGGCAGCAGGGGTCAGAACAACGAGAGCAATAAAAGTCTAGGTGACGGTTACGCGGAGAAATAATATTCCTGTGGCTGTGCTGTTCCTTCTTGCCTTTGACTTGTCGACTGCCGACAAACAAGAGGCTGCCTTGTACAGCTAACTTCAAATGGTATTCCTTCCTGTTTCCAGTCGATGGAACTCTCAATTGGCCATTTTGGTCCATGCCGTATCGATACCTGCTGACTCGTACAAGCATAACCACGACCACTTTGAGCTTTCGGCATGAAAGGAATGGAGGAGCGACCCATGACACGAAGCATGGATTAACAGAAAGTGGAATGGTGGGTGAAGAATGTATGAGAGCCGTGAATATGTACATTCATTCATTTCTCTATCTCTGTATCGTCAATTCACACCACTGTCCAGGGTGTCTCGAGTCTCGACAGCTGTCCCTCTACCCTGTCAAGGATGAGAAGATACAACGCGACATGTAATCATATCTGTACTTGCGCGCTCGACTTCCTCCGACTTCAAGCTTCAACGAGGCCCTTTCATGACGCGACGGCCACCTATACTTTTCATCATGGTACGCGCCCTTTCCTCTCCCAAAGTCAAATGGCTAACCTCTTTACAGGCACGGGACGTCTGAACATCGACATATCACCAAGAGATGGAGCAAATAGGTAGGTATATTCGAAGCATCGTTTGGGAAATTTCTGACCACAACTTGCAAGCATCCATTAGCATAACCACGGGCTGGGAATCGACGACCAGTCAGGATCAAAGGCCATCTCAGGGATTGGTTAGGCAGGCCCAGGTCAGGAATGCTGCTGGTACGATCATCCAGATAGTCAGATAGCAGGAAGAACAATGTTGTTTACTGGGTGTCCATCCACGGTAAAGATTGTTTTGCACTGGGTGCGTCTCTATTATCTTCTGTATCTACTTTTGCTTGAATACACGGTTCAGGTATGGCGCAGACACTCTGGATGTACCCCTCACCATGGTTCTCACTATCGAATTCAAAGACGGACTCGGAGGGATTAACACAGGTGTTCCGACGGAGCGTTGGTATACGCATCAAGGAAAAGACAGCACTCGTCGAAGGAGAGGTCGTCGAGGTCCAAAATTACCGGAATTTGCCTGGAGTATGCACGAACTTTCCTGTAAAACTTTCGCTGCTGACAGCTAGCGATTTTCAGGTTCCAAAAACCGAAGAACCAACTATCAACACTACGTACCATGGAGGCAATGTACGACAAAATGATCTCTCGAAGCAGGACGTGCTAGAAGGAGACGGCTTGACCGTCGACAAAATGTCTGATAAAATAACCAGACTCAGTTCCTCGTTCGCAAGGTCGAGAGATTAGGATGGTACGGCCACTGATCTATGATGTATTTTTTCGGAAAGATCTTCGGACTGACCATTGATGGTAGACTAAATTCGTTCGATGTCCCTGGAAGGTGGTCGTGCATACTGTGTCTTTGCATGAACTATATCGATCATCTGTAGTAGAAGGTTTCCTGATGGTCGCCGACGACGCAGGTGGATTCAAACCAAAGTTAAAGAATCATATCAACGCCAAGGTTGCGGAATCGCGCGAGTAGGGCAAGGTCGACATCGTTCCGGGTGTGCGTGGTCTTCTTGCATTAAAACATCTGTGCTAATAAGAGAACCGCGCAGGTCCTCTTCATTGACAAGGCTCACACGCTCGACATTGAACAATTCTCGTTTTTCAACTGTGGTTGGGGGGGGGGGGGGGGCAGGGGCTTGAAAAATGATGTAGCTTCTTTGGACATCATGCATCGTGGCTTGTAATTGAGGCATGGTTCATATTTAAGGGACAACATTTCCCGTCCGCAGCATGGGTTACCTGTGAATTTCTCAACCGCATCCTCGTTATCAGCACCAAACCGTATAGTGAACGAGATTGCAGATCATACAAATACGGTATAGAAATTGAAGTTACATTGCGTGTCACGCGCATGTCTGACGAGAGCACAGGTGCCAAGAAGAGGATGTCAGTACCATTGCGGATGTTACAAGCGTCCTGACATCCACGACCACACAAACGACACTGCTCAACCTGATTTCGTGCGCACATATACTGTGCTGGAAATGCAAGGCGGAGCGAATGGGTGCGGAGGATCTGTGAAGCGTATACGTATTTCGTGGATGGGAATCAAATTGTCCAGGGATTGAAGAAGGAGCAAGGATCACTCAATCGACTCGCCTGGGATGATGTAATCCAGTAGCGGCGGACGCCGGGTCCCCGATTCTTTCCTTTTCTTGGATTCATTTTCAAAAAATAACTAAATAAGTCACTTTGAAGTCGCTACCTTGCACAGTATAGGATTTTCTCACTTCACGGAGTTCAGACATGCTTGAAAAAATCAAAACTGTATATTGTAGACATGCATGAATCTGATCCACTGGTTGGTTGCGGGGAAAAAGTTTGCTCGGTGGTAGCACAGCTGCCACCAGCTCACATTTTCCCCTGCAACCTCAGGCAGCTACGAGGTAAGTAATAGTGGGACTCAGGGACTCAGGGGAAGCACAATTTATCGATAAAAGATTGTCGGGCCAAATTATTATAAGCTACAGCATTGTCAACGGGTGGAGGTTGTTTCCCTTGTGAGCACCAAGCGGTAATAATGGATTTGAAAGTTGAATCCTCATACCAGAAAGTCTGGCACTCAGAGTGAGAAGGGTTTTGTGAGGAGTCGTCAGTCCCAGTCAGTCCTGGTACAAAAAAGACATCGAGCTCGGTTTTGATGAGTTAGCAATGAGAATGATACAAACCAATAGGGAGAAGTCGGAAAGACAGCCACAATGGCAATCAGCCGGCATAGCAGCCGAAGCGTGCCGGATGCTCGCCAATCACTACAGATTTGTAAGCTAACCCGGAGTATAGCCCCTGTCCAGACAGTTTGGCACTACTCACGACCAGTTACGTTTTTCTATAACCCTCTGTCGTTTCCTCATCCTTCGGAAAGAATCGGGGATTCCAACCACCATCAGCTCCTTATTAGGAAGGTGATTTGGTGTCTCGAAACAGCGTTGAAAATCGCATAAAACCACCTATCATCGCCCCCAAAGTCCTGTGAAGGCTGCAGAGTCTCTCTCGATTGGCCAGATAGGCGTATTCAATGCGAGAACCCTTGAGATCCCACTGTCGTGGAAGGGCCGCATCCATTGCTTCAGCAAGTATCCTTGCTGCACATGCCACAAACCCTGCTGGTGCTTTCAACCTCATTTCGTGACCTTATTGCGGCATTCATCACACCGGCTTATGCCAGACTTCCATATCTTGGTCCTCTGAGCTCCTTGGGGGAGCCCATTTACACATTGGGAGCTCGCGAGCACCATCTCAGGTCGGCATTTTTTATGGTTTCCGCAATTGGTGCGCCGAGATGCCGTCGCCTTGAACTGTACAGACTGCCGGGTCTGCCCATATTCCGGCTCGGCTCAATTCGCGCTGCAGCGAGAAGCCAACGACGTTTTCAGTCTGAAATACATCAGAGCTGTTCAATGTATACTGAACACTCAAAGAGAAATTTGCATGCTAGTACGGTCATAGCATACGAGCAGCATGGCATCATGCTATGCAATTCTATACAGCACGCATGGACAGTCATCTCATTCTTCGATACAAGTCTGATGTTACAAAGTCGCTGATAGAGTTGTTACTAGATATCTAGGACTGTACCATCATACACAGAAACTGGAATTACCTCGCCTTCGACCCCATTTTCAGACTTCAGACCGGTTCTCAAGGCCGAGCTCCCGAAGAGTATACTTCAGGGAAAAACAACTGATGTGCATTCGCGCTCTGGTGGGGTTAGCATGGGGGGATTATTGATTTTGAGTTTCCCGTCTATAGGTCCTCAAGTTCTACAACGGCGGGTGACTCTGTTTGGGTTTCTCGGCCGTGAGCTCGGCTTGTGGAATAAGTAGAGGGTAGTGAGGTTACTAGGGTTTCGTAGTGCAGTGACCTGTATCCTTGCGTCCGGCGTGCCTGAAGGTACCGTGCCGTGTAATGATGAGATGAGATGACGAAGAAGGTGACCAAGCGGTAATGATGCCTCTCCCCAGGGAAGATCGCAAACTCGTGGTTTAATACCAGCGAACCTGCAACACGAGAGATCTGGGTTATGGAGAACCCAGCCCGCCTTGTTATCAAGTACGTGACAGTGATGAGGAACCCGGCTGTCGAGCTGGAGTTTAGGGCAGGGCAGGAGTTTATGGTGCCAATGTGCAAGATTCATTGAAATGTATATAACTACTCAAATTACAGACGGCTACTACGCACTGTGTACTCGCTCAAATAAGAATATATTCTCGGCATACGGTAATATCCAGATCATCTAACCTGTCCTGTTCCTCCTCAGACATTTCCAACACCGACACCTTCTCAAACTTTGTCCCTGGCAGGCTTCGTCCAACAACGTAGCAAGGTTTAGAAAGACCTTTGCAATAAATCAGCGTGTAAGTGTCTTCGGGTA
Source organism: Armillaria mellea (assembly GCA_030407055.1). NCBI lineage: Eukaryota > Fungi > Basidiomycota > Agaricomycetes > Agaricales > Physalacriaceae > Armillaria > Armillaria mellea. Next base: position 9,594 of record JAUDZF010000262.1, read on the forward strand.
TCGGGTACGTGTGGGAAGCGGTGGTCCTGAACCGTGCTATTCCGCCATCGTATTCAACAATCAACTCTCCACGTCGATCACCCTCATCGACGACAGCCAACCCCAGCACTAACCCTACAATGCACATCGCGTCACACACGGCTTCATCCCCTGTCTCATCCCGATCAACAAGGTGAAAGCCACCATCATAGCCCAAATCAGATGCCAGCAGTAGCTTCGTCATAAGCTGGTCCCACGATGGCCTCCATTTTTTGCGTCCATCTCCTGGCTCCGCACACAGGAAGAACAACTGCTCCTTACATTCTAGTTCCATCGAATCCACGAGTGCTGTCCACGCGTCCTCAAGAGTCGCACTCTCGTAGTATGCGGGTATCGTTTCGCACACCATCAGAAATGCCAGTCCCGCAATCTTGTCCACGGGGTTTGTCGATACCCTATGCCGCATCCTCTGTAGTGCCCCGGACACTGTAAACCTCCTTTTAGGCATAGATTGCAGCTGCTCGTGAAACCTGTTAAGCAGCTCAGTCGCATACTTCCCGTCCTTACACTCGGCATGCAGTGGTCCATCGGGTGTGTCCCCGGCAATCACCCTGTCGTATCCAACCTCCTGGAGTGTCCACGCACGTCTAAACCAGCACTGATCACTCTCCAAGTCACCCTCCTTCAACGTCAAAGGCCGGCCCAGTCCACTCAAGTAAATCACCACCTCTTGCTCGTCATACACTGCTCCGATGGTGGGCACGTCCAGCTTCCATTCCTCTCTGCGCAAGTTCTCCCTCCCTCCGCCCACCTGTCTCAAACAGAGAACATCCAACCATGCATACTTCAGTCCGAGATTGAGCATCTCGATGCGGATCAGATCGAGGTTGGCACCCTTTGGGATCGGAACAGGCCATTCGCATCCATTGATGGACGTCCACACGTCGGTGCGATCCTTCTCGTCCACCCATGCGTGCGATATCGGCCGAGGAAAAGGGCTCGTTCCCGGAACACTTTCCATAAACCACCATGGCACCACTCGATTACTATATAGATCCCAGACACGTCGAGGTGGCAAAATCGTATCGACGATCCGGTTACCATCAAGTGCTTTACGTCGCTCCTCCTGGTCCTTCTCATCCTGTCTGCAAAGTTCTTCTCGTACAATGCTCCAGTCACCAGTGAACCATACTCCGCGAAGCAAGCCATATATCAGCCCAAAGTCGTACCTGCTTTTGACACAGGCTTCAAGAAAGTCGGAGAGGGATGGTTTGTCCAAGCTGTATGATGTTCCGAGTGTCGTGTTGAGTCGGTCCAAGAGGCCCTGGGTGCCGAGGGTAGCACAGGGAGTGTCGGCAAGGTGGGATGATATCACGGGCCTTCTATCGGTGTACGCTCGTTGCAATGGAACAATGATCGACGATTCCTCTTGACCCGTCTCCGTGAAGGCAGAGAGGGTGACCTCGGGAAGCGAGAGATCCTGAACACAGGTCAAGAAAATTTCTCCTACTTGCTTGCCAGCTGATTTACCCATGATTTGCGCCAAGACATATACGTCGAAAAAATCCTGAGGATGTCGTCGATCTAAATAGTGTTCATGTTATTGTAGTGTGTACTTGAAATACAAGGAACAAATGATACGTACCGAATCCATGCTCATACTTAGTAGGGAGTATGAAGGGAAAAGATGAAAGGTGTAGCACCGCACTTCACAGCTCGAATCCTGTCAGCATTCGCAGCACCGTGGCACCAGTAGTCAGGTGCTTTGGGCGCTTGCTATCTGTTCTGTTAAATTAGCACCATCCTGAGCATGCGTCTCAAGCGTCGCGAAAGTCAGCTCAGGTCATCCAGCCAGGCATTCAAATGATCAGTTGATAGAAGACAATATTCCATTAATATAATCGAAGTCTATCTACGCATAACGTCCTTTTTACCTCCGTAAAAGTCAGAGATTGACTCAGTTGAATTGACTAGGCATACTCGTGGGCCGGCCTGCAGTGCGCAAGTCGACACCGCCCGTTATGTCCTGGATACAGGGAAACGGTACTGGAAGGTAGCGTACCACCACCCGCAGGAGTCTTCTGAACAATCCGCGACCATCTGAGGGTTCCACTTACGAAAGGGAATGGCTCAACCATGGGGCCACCATCTCCGACAAGCCAGCAACGCGTAGCCGAATCAAGGCGGTAGTCCACCTCGGCGCTTCAGACTCGTCCCACGGGAATACCCTTATTGATGTGAACAAGCTGTACAGTACAGCATACACGGTGATGAGATGCTACCGAGGTCAAAATCAGATAAAGATAGTGGTGGATCCAACAAAACTCATACCTGATATCCAACAGCTCATGACGGGCTTGGCAGACGTGGTGAATCGAGGGGTACTGCAAACGTACGTCCCGAGTCACGAGCCCTCTATGAATTTCTCACAGAATTCCGCTCTGAAAAAAAAAACGGTATACGATGAAACGACGGATTGGAAGAAAGATGGCGCGCGGAGATGTCGACAGGGTAGACACATGCGAGAGGTAAACAGTAGTTTGTGGGGTTGAGGAGCAGGCCCAGTTAGACTCAATGGTGGAAATGGTGCGAAGCCCAGAGTCGAATGTGAGTGGGTACAGTGTATGTCGATCGATGCAAGGTGCCGCCACATTTTTGGAGACGACATCACGATATTTTGTTTATGTTGATTTACGTAGTATATCCTCCACACCACGGAAGCATATCTTTGGTCGTAAGAGCGACCTATGGGTTCGAAGATGCTGAGGAGCAACGGGTCCGATTGGTCGTTCACGACCCATGGTCCTGGATCTACCAGTGAAGGTATCGTTGCTGAATAATATCGAGTGCCGCAGGAAAGGCGAATGAAATGGCAATCCATTGAAGACGTATCCTGGCGTGCTCCGTCCTTCCGGGCAACTAGAGTAGCTAGGTAGGCTTGTTAGTTTTGGATACAATGCTCACTGTTGATCAGCTCACTGGATTATTCCCAATCTTAGGTACACCGCCGTAGGTGATAATGAGGTGGTGAGGAAGGAGGGAATCTTTTAAGCACCCATTAGATCACATTGCATTTGCAAAACCCGAGGATTATCACATACCTTGGGATCAAGAAGTCGGAAACGCGCATAGCGATGGGATATGGGTCTTATCGATCTCTAAACCCCCGTTGGCAAAATCATCAATAAAATTGATGAATCGAGCCCATGTACGAGGGTCCCTGCTTTGATCTCCTCCAAATTCCGCATAACCTCTCTCAGGCTCTTCTCTGCCTTTGGCATGATCCCCCAAATTCCTGGCAGGTATGCCGCCGCGAGACCAGCCAGGCCTTCTACTTCGGCATACGACGTCCAGTCTGCAAATTTGGACGACCAGGTTGATTCTTTCTCTCTCTAGAGTCCGGAAGCAGAAGATCGCTAGCTCATATAGGATATCCCTGCCAAACGGGAAAACCTTAGTCAGTAGCCTACTAGAAATTCCGAGAAAGGTATACCATAATACATCTCCAGGTTCGCGAGAAGCCTCATATGATGATTTGGTCTGTCGACCTGGCTCCTGTCATGACGTCGCTCCCTCCCTACAGATCTACGAACACAGCCCGAGTAGACGACGTTCTGCCAGAGTCGGCGAGAACGAAGAAGGCGTATGCAGGTGAGAAATTGATGATAGCCCAGGTGTCGGAGGTGACCGTCAAGTCCCAATAAGGCACGTCCCTCATACGAAAATCGTCGGAACTCGGCCCGGCAGCAGGCGTGCGAACAGCAAGGAGCAATTATGAGCTCACGCAAAAGGGTACGCTTACGATGAGCGCTGAATGATAGATGTATACAGCCGTATTTATTGAAAACACTCTACAGTGATGCTTTGTTCCACAAGGTAGGATGTTTAGACGTCTACCAAGTACAAAGGCCTAGACAGATTTATCTCAGCATCCCACGTCTCTGACTCCTCTGCACTAGGGTCGTACTTCGATGAACTATACTAGAGGACGTTCTTCATCGCAAAAGAAGCATACTCCTTCTACTTATAGCAAACGGCTAGCTCGCGTGTTACTCTAGTTATGTCAGGAAACATATAACAGCCATAAATTCTTGTTCTACTTGATACCGTCGCCTTTCGCATATTATATATAGAAGTCTAAAAAAATCTACCGATTTGTCCATGTTTCCATGAGGACCCTATAACTTCGCTCTTCCTGTATCGCGCGCTCTCGGTACAAGCGCCCAGAGGCCCGCCATGGTGAACATCATCGACACGACCCTAAAACACAGATCTCAATTTCAAGGTGATAAGTGAGACTGCTTTGAGCTTACAACGGCTGCAATGACCGAATTCCATAGCGAGATGCCAATAGACCTGTTATGAAAGGCAGGACCGCCGATCCCGACACACCAATCCCGGTGATCCATCCGACACTTTCAGTCAGAAACGAGGCAGGTAGGATACGTGTCGCATGGCCGACAAGTATCGGGAACATGGGGCCCAGTAGGAAACCGACGAAAGGGATCTAGGAACACGTTTATGTGAGTAGTGTCATCGTACGATATAAACGTGCGTACTGCAACTCCGTTCTCAATGATGGAAGGAACAAACCACACGGTAAATTCTAGTCTGGATGTACGATTAATAGATCTGTGCAAAGCCGAGGTGGGTCTCCACCTGACTTACGCTATGGCGAGTAGAATGTATACGAAAATAACACGGTGCTCTCCCACCTGGTCAAGAAATTTGAGTCTACTTTAGTGACTAGGACTAACAGGTACGAACCATCTTGCTGAACCATATAAGACATAGTCGACCCAGAGTTAGCCCTGAGGGAGGAGCGAACTTAACAAAAATACCAACCAAACCGGTATAAATGTTGCTTACCGCCGAAGAAACCAGATGAGACATATCCCGCGCTCTTTCCGCCTTTTCTTTCGTTGATGATAAACGTAACAATCCAGCCTGATAAAGCGATGTGAATACCAGAGGACGATCCCGAGCGTGAATGCACCGACCACCAAGAGTAACCTCAGTTCCAATATAGATGAGAGCAAAAACGGCAAGGAAATGCACGGCCTTGATGCTTAGGATCGACCTATACAAGTTTTCACCCCGCGATTCTAGAGCATGAGATTCTGCAGGCGCTTGACCCGCCTCCGCGAGGAGAACTGGAGATAGAATTAGTTTCTGGTTTAAGTTACAGACCATGGCGGCTCGCCCTCCTGTGCCTTAAAGCGGAACACCAATGCAAGGACGGCTGAGTTTGAGACCGCGATGCCGGCGGACATGATGAAGTGATACGACCAGTGACGTTCATGCGAAAAGTGGGTGGCGACTAATGGAGAAACGAATGCGCCAACCCCTAGGAAGTATGAGTGCAGGTCTGTAACGGATGACTAGACTTTTCACCGTATGCAGCATGAAGCAAATTGAGTTTCGTCGTTTTATGCTCTTTTAAACTGCCAATGAGGCCGTTGGCTTGAGCGTTCTAATTAGACGAAGGTAAGCGTACAGAAACTGCAGCATGCTTCCCCGAGTATTCACCTGTAATGCGCTGCCAAAACCAGTCAGAGCATATGCCAGAACCATAACCGGGAATGGTGGATGCGGGCTCTGCATAGTGTATGACACGACTTGAAACAACGAACCGACGAAGACCACCTACTCAAGGTCTGATTTCAAGTTTAACGAACGCGGAGGGTAGATGATACCTTCCCCAAGCCCCACCTTTCATTGAGGTATACATTGGCTCCAGAACCAAGAACAAATCCCTGTCCAAATTATGAGGTCCTATACCTGTCATAGTAGGCCACCACCCACGCTGCAACTGAAAACGAAGAGTAAGGAAACGGTGGCAAAGTTGATCTATACTCGGTTAACACATCGTTGAGTGACATTTGAGGTGCAGACTTACATGGTATGATTCTTGAATGGTAGGGATCAATGGACCTGTCGTGCCATCGTTCCACCCCCCTTAGAATGCTCAGGCTTCGAATGAAGACCAGTAAATGTTGGTGATGACATACCCAAGAAAAAGGACCAGCAGACGGCAGCAAACTGAAGATTTGCCTGCCTTCTGTAACTCTTTGACCGTAGCCCTTCATATCCGACAGCCTGATGGTGGATAGCTGAGATCACTGCTTCTGTACTCATCGCAGTCGGGATACGAGACTTCAGATGGACATCGTCGAGGACCGTCAAGGACTGTTCTGGAACGAGATCTTTGAGGGTGATGGTATCCGCAGTGGAATCGTTACGGACGACGGAAGGTCTCCTGGCACGTTCAGTAAAGTATTCTGGACGGGGGTGCAGTTCGTAGGTTCTCCCATTCTCTGTGCTAATAGCTATCTTGCGAGCTTGGTGGTCAGGTGAAGCGTTATAATCGGTCGGCTCGCTGAGATCCACAGCATCCTCATCCACTGGAACTAATGAAAAAAGGCTGAATCTTCTGTGTATAAGTGATGAGGAATCAAGAACTAACGATGGTAGAGCCGCTCGACAACAGCCACAGAGGAAGACGACATGAGGCAGGGAAGGGGAGATGACTTAAAAAATTGAGATGGCAGATATTTCTGCAAACTGATAAAGTGGCTGTCGGACACCGGGCAGACCATGAGAAAATAACTGGTCACAGTTTTTGTATCTTTGGTAGTCTATTAACAAAGGGTGATGCCTCGATGCAAACTATCGAGGTCAGGCAGGCGACGATGATGAGGAAGCTCGATAGATCGATAGATCAGCCCAAGCAATAGATGGGAACACGAGCGTAGCCCGGGCTCGCCGAGGACGTGGGTGACTCGGAGATTTGGATAATCTACGAGTCTTCATCATATAGAATGCAACACCAAGTCATGGCATAGTCCAATCAGCAAAGATCGTCGAGGTTGGCATTTACCGGTCGCTGTCTATGCGACGAGCAGCAATGTCACACAAAAACGAATGATTCCTCTGACCCGTCAATGAAAATTTAGAGAACAAATTCCGGTGAGCAAACAATTTACCATGAATCAGCTGGACGTCCAGGATTACACAAAGATAGCGCGATAGCGACCTAATAGCGAGATAAAGAATCGTTCGATAACCTTAACGTCAACAAGAATGAGCCTGGCATCCTAGAACCCCAAGGGAATGTGCGGTGACAAGAGGAATAGGTCTCTTTTGGCGTGGTCGGTGCGCTCCTTCATGGCAGGTTTACTGTCGGTTTGAACCTTGGATCAAGAAGGAGGATAGCTTTGTTCGATACCGGACGGGATTATGGATCGATGAGAAGAGGGAGTAACAAAAAGTTCGGGGAGTAGGCAATAGTTACGAAGAGAGGTCCGCGTGGCTGTGCTTCCCCTTCTTCTCTTGTCACGTCGCTGACTCTGGTATCGACTTTGCGGCTGCGTCAAGGAAGAGACCGCTCATCCTCGTCTTTTACATCCAACCGCAGATGATATTCCTTCTTGTTTCCGGTTGACGAAGCTTTCAATGGCCCTGGATACCTAAGCTGAAAGGTCAAGTCTTGTATGGGCAGCCCTCATAGTGTGCGCCCAATCATGATAGCCATAGCTTCTGCCCCGGCGTTGCGTTGTGTGGATCAATCGACGGGCGGAACGATGGACGAAGAGAAGGCTGGGTAGGAACAGGGAGGATATACGTGTCATGCGACCGTTCGTTCAACTCTCCATCTCGATGCCGCAATTCCACACCAGTACTATCCAGGCAGCCTCAAAAGGCATTACCAATGTTGAGATCCGACAGGTCCTAGAAGACGCAAGACATGGAGGAAACACCTATGTAATCGACTAGATTTCTGTATTCGTTCGCTTGATTTCCTCAGCCTCCAGGACGCCCTTGACTGCTGCTTTATGATTCTGTCCCTCTGATAACTCTCCTGTACTCCTTTCACTTCCGCTTGGATTCACCATACATGCCGCCTACAAGGCAGGACACTGCAGATGATTAATGTAGTGTTCATGGACCAATTTGTTGTTGAATCGCGTCTAAATATCTACAACCAAGTACCATGGCTTAGGATCGTGGCCTTGAAGCATGTCAAGGTCGCTTGATGCGTGGGTCGTTGGAGTTTACAGCCGCTTCTATCTTTGCCGCCCTTCTCGTCACACGTCACAAAAGACGTTCATTCTTCGACGATCTCTACCACGCACCCTCGGTGAATGGCGAGCTACAGGGAAATCCGCTGGCCGCAATACCACTTCTTTGGGGTTGATACTACTTTTTTCAACGTCCTTCTGGAAACAATGCTACTGCCTGTGGAAGCTCCGGAACACATTCCCCCAGACGAACCTTGCCCCGTTCGTACTCTCAATTATGTCGCTTCATATGGAGGTAATGTCACCCAGAGTTTCTAATTGATGTATGCTTTCCTTACAAGTCCTGCAGAGTGCATCGTACTAATGATAAAATTCGCCAATTTTTGAAGAGACTTATTCATTTTTCGGTCGGCACGATCCATAATCAGGATGTTCTCATTCGGCTAGCATCTGTGGAAGGTGATCCATGGGGTGACCAGTACATTTAGGCCCTGCAACGTTCTTCATACGAAGCGCCGAACGGCTTCCAGCATCGATCGTTTTGACACTCGATCGCTTTCCGTGCTGTGTAATACGACCTACCTACCTACCTACTTCATTGTTTTCCCGTCAGTCTATGCCACATAGAACAATCAAAAAGAAAATGGAAGGAAGGAAGTAGGTTTTATCAGTTGTATAGCACGATCAATCTGAAAATGGAGAATTCAAACTTATCTCATCTCATCATTACACGACACGATACCTTCAGGCATGTCGGGCGCAAAGCTACAGGTGACTGCACTATGAAACCCAATCAGAGCAACCCTATTGAGTACCAGTATAAATTGATGTGTTTGCAGAGGGGTGATTCCACTCTTTATACGGTGGAGTGGTACGAGTTGATCAGGAACCGACATGAAGCATCTTTCGATTGAAATTGACCTGGACATCAACTAAGGGCTCAAAAAGCGACCTGGCCTTACTAATTATTCAGCCTCAATTACACCGTTTCAGACTGAAGTAGACGATTGAAGTCCAATTGTGAAAAGTACCTGAGATCTACCATTTTCTTGTTTGATGGTGCTTGAACTGGCCGAGCTAGAGTCTGTCGGTGGTAAGCGATTTTCAATCTCAATGTACAGGAAGTTAAGCAAGAATGCAATACAATTGAGAATGATAGAGAAACACTCATCCTTGGTACCAAATAGGTTCGTCCTGATAATCTCCAGCAATATAGGGCGTCTGGCCAGGTAATTCGGGCAACCCGTAGATAAGTTCAACAAGAGAGCCCTGTCGACCTGACCTCAAATAATCCACCACTGCCCTCGTGAAGGCTCCACGCACCGGTCCCATATCATCCTTCACCTCGTGCGCAAGCTCATCGTTCTGACACGCACCCAAAGCGACGTGAGAGCTTGTCTCGGGTTCCCAGTCATATGCAGTCACTGCACCGGCGGGGACAAATGGACTCGGGGGGTAGGCTGCCAGATGTTCGTGGGCACCTTGGAGCATAGGTTCAATCGCATGTCCTGGGAGTGGGAACATGTTGCGAACTGATCTATCCTGAGGACACCCTACAGGCGTGGCATGTCCATAATCCAAAATCAGCGTATTCATCATCGTCGCACCCCTTTCCCGAGAGATTTGACTGAAAACCCCGTCGATTTCTCGAAGGCTGATATCATATATCGAGTCGGCCCCACGGTCTATGGGGCATATCGCGTCGATAGGCTTGACGTCCTCATGAAAATACTCCTTGGCATCATAACGTGTCCCAGCCCCCGCGAAATAGACCAGGATGTTGTCCCCGTTCGCGATAGCAGGATTATTGACGAGACCATAGAGAGCACTGATTATATTAGCGTGAGTAGGACTACTAATGGGGCGGGTCTCCCGGTCTCCTAGAAGGCACTGGATGTGGTCGCCAGGAACACCGAGATCCTCGTTGAGATATTTTTGTATCGATTCTGCGTCTGACACGCAGCCGTGAAGGGGTTTGTGCGGGTATTCGTCGATACCAATGAGGATGGCCCAAAATCGTGAACCGTCTTTTAGTCTCTGGACAACTAGGTGAGCAGATTCTAACTAGGGGTATTGCTGCTTGATACCTTTTGCTTTGGCTCATTAGAGTCTGGGGTTGAGTCGCAACTATCGGTCGAGCTGGTATTTTCCGGGGACTTCATAAGATTGTTTGTTGTCGCCTGTAGTATAGTAAGTATCAAGGCAAGAAGCCTCAAGCCATTTGAGCGGGGCCAAGCGCAAGCCAAGCGTGCCAAGCCGCGTACGGCCCGGAGGAAATACGTCACCGCGCTTTTCCCGAACTCTACACGACGCGTCGACTAGCTGTCGAAAAAAGTCAACGCAGAACCATGACAGGCCCCTTATAAGGATGAATCTACCCCCCTCACGACTTCCAGAGCGCCGAAAGATTAATCAAAGGCAGCTATAGTGCAGCTATTCGACTCGATCACGTTCATTGTAAAAGCAAAAATTTAGTTGTATCCCTATCGAACAATACAGATGTCTATAGTAATACAAGGTTCGCTCACTGTAATGATACAATTATCCAAGACCAATAACAAGTCGTACTCTGCAGTATTTCCGGTCATGCAACCAAAACACTGTGATCAAACACCTCTAAAACTCCCTTCTCGTACTAGCAGCCTGACTCTGCGCATACTCCACATAGCCTCTCCAGTCATCTGGTCTATCACACCCAAGGTCAGTTCACTTAATTCAATGTTAGTGCAAAACAGGAACTTACTCTAATCCGTTCGGTGCCCTATCCCATATCGCCGCCATGACATTATCAAGTTCGCTGGCAGTAGCGGGAGTGCAGTCATACGGATTAGCGTTGTACCAATCAGAAATGTGAGCAATATGTGTGTCGAGGGGCTTTCGTCCAAGGTCGATAGTACTTATCGGTAGGGTGTATAGCTGTTGCTGAGGATTAGCGTACGGCATCCAGTCTGAATCCTTTGCATATTCGAAGGACTCGGAGGGTTCTGTTTCTACAGAATCAGGAAGCGGCCGATCGCTAGCAGTCGCTAGCTCGTATAGAATATCCCTGGAGAATGGAAAGACCTTGGTCAGTAGCCCAGTAGTAATTCGGAGAAAGATGTACCATAGTATACCGGCATATTGATATCTTCCATGCTCTAATCAGTTACCGAGTAGGGAATGACCAATGGATACGCACCGCATTTCCAATTCCGCGAGTACTCTCATGCACTTGTGCACATCTTCCATCTCTTTATCGACGTCAATTGCCAATCCTGAATGTCGTCCACTCCAGACATTTACGAGGAGGACGATTCCTGCATTGAAGGAGAGCAGCTACGTAGTCAAATAAGTACAATCCACAAGGCCAGTGAAAAGCTTACGCCGGATACAGGAGGGAAATAACTACCATTCCTCCAATTTTGAAGCTCCGCGATGTGAGAACACGAGCGTGCAGCATTCGTACATATTACAAGAGAGGGGAAGCCAACGTCGGTACGTGGAGCCGTGATAAAGGGGCGGTGGATGAGCATTTGGAGATGGTAATATAGCAACAGCAGGGTTGCGGATTGATGGAAATGCACCAAATCAGCACGGTCGGGATCCCACCGTACTAAATTAAATGAAATCAGAGTGAGGAACTAAAAAAAGACAGGACCGTGTGCCTACGATGTTCAGGAATAGAGTCTACCCATTTGTTCAACGCCGAGTCAAGCTCGACGACCACTTGGTGCTCCCAGTTTTTCTTGAGGACAAAGAGAACTTTTGATTTATGAATGGAGTACTACACCCGGTAAGCCAAGGATTGTTCGAGGGAGCAAAGCCGGAGGACGTACGATAGTGCGCATGCATACCATAATCAGCCGTGTTAGCCGGAGGTAACAATTACAGAATGAAACGGTTGAGGGTTTGCCGGGAGGTTGCTTGAAGGCCTGCTGGGGGTCAGGATGTTCCCAATACTCATCGTCACATTCTGTGGGTAGGTCGATGTCAATGCTATAAGCCAAATCAGCTCCAGCCTCGGTGGAAAGGGAGGTTACACGCACTCCTCATCGTAAATGGCACATGCTCGACCCAGTGCCGAGCCAAGGGCTCTATCGATACCTACAAGACACCTGACACAAAAGTAAATAAAGATCAAGCGACGAATGTATGAAGTACCAAAATACGCGTTTCCACAGCTCGGCCTCTACCGTATTAGTTACGGAGCTGTTACGTGTTGTCTTCTTTCGGTGAGCCCCTGCATCTTGCGCGATTCGCAGACCAACGCCCGCCAATGTCCAGGACTGTTGTGGTGCCGAAGAACCCAAGTGGAATTCGGAGAGGAGCTGTAAGTTTCATTAAAAGTTCGTATAAAAAAGAAGGGATATCGGGCTTACACAGCAGAGTTGCGCGTCATACAGATTTGGAGGATCCAAAGAAGGAAACGAGCGACGCCGGCTAGTAACCTGATATATCCATTTCCACCCACTTGACGCCTTCGACTGCTCGCCTTCCATGAGAACTCGGGGGTCATCTACGAACCTGGACCCTAGTGCACAGACGACCAGAAGGACTCCCCCAAACTGGAAATTTCTGTAGTGTAGCCCTTCCCTCAAGGATTTCTCAAACGTCGGTCGGTGGAGGAGGGGAAGAAAGTTATTCATGTACATAAAGTACGCGTCGATGAGTGTCGGCATAAGATCCCCAGGGGGGAATTTGAAGTTCATCCCTTGCGGGACATAGCGGTGGGGATTGTTCCATGGACGGAACTCCCAAAACTCGGGTCGGAAAGAAGGGAAACTCGTGATATTGAATAGCGTTCCTGGTTGCCACGCTTTGACATCCATAGCCTCTTGAACGAATTGAAGAGAGCTTGACTTCCCATGATACCGATAGCCCACGATATACTCCTCGAATTCCTCGAGATTTTTCTCCAGTGCAGGGTCACGGTCCTCCACTTCCGGTTCTTCGAAACCCAGGGAGTGTACCAAGGCAGGTAACATGCTCGTGGCATCCTCTGGAAACATCTGAACGGCCTCGAGTTCCTCCTTCAAATCTGCTTCCGGAGGGAGAATCTGCGAACGCCGGTTGATATCTCTTCCACCACACGGAATAAGCTCGGCACGCACCTTACGAAGAAGGCTCTCCATCTTTTCTACCCTGTCCTCCAGGCTCCTGACATAGCTGTACGGAACGTTGAGTGATATGTTAGAGAGTACGTGAAGCGAACCGACCGCTTAGACGGTGCGCCCTAAGTTCCAACATCAGTGGGAAATGGTATTGCCGGGTCGCCCGCGCTCACCTTGATGGACTCGATGTACGTACAGTCTAACCTCCCCGCGATACACGTTGAACATCGCTTACCCGATGTCCGAATCCCGTCACCTGGCCGCATGATACGATCTCAGCCCTGTAGTTTCGGTGAAAATAAACGTGCCCTACATCGAACTAGAAAGAAATATAAGGACTTTCGCAGCGAAGAGCAGGAACTGGAGACGTACTCTTCCTGCGTCTGCAGACATCGCAGGCCCTCTGTACGACAAGCTTTTTCTTGCCATTCGCTGCGGCATTTTTTCCAGTTTCCATCAACTCGAGATGGTAGTTCGAGTCAAAGTGGGAAAGTCATCGATGTTCGTAGCCAATGCTAAGCCACCAATAAGTACTGAACGGGATCTATTCGGTAAGTATTTCAAATCATCGACGATGAACAAGGGTCCATTCTTGCCCCTTGATACACATTACTCGTGCTGTGTAATGATACTGGGCCGGCCAATGATGCTTGCGCCCAAATGGCACCCGTGTGACGGTAATGGTGAATAAGGAAAGACGGAAAAATTCGATATAAACGTTTAGTCTCGTTTAGTCCTTGGACAAGATTTGCAGGAACTGATCGAGACTCGAAAATATGATAATTTACATGTGGAATTTCAAGTACCGAGTATATATCATCGCAGGTGGAAATCGCCCGCAATTTCTCTTCTATCATCAGAGATGAGTTCTTTTCTGTCAGCATACAAGGCTTCCACGATTTCACGTTCCTCCCACTGCTGTTTCTCAGGATCATCTGCCGTGCCGATCGGTTCGAGTGTGTAATGAATAGACAGCGCCGAAAGAGCACCGCCATACGCGCGCGAAATCCCTTAGGGGATGGTTATCAGCAGAAATAAATGCACTTTGACATTAAGGCTCACCGGTGTCGATAATGATAATCTTTCCACCACAGCGGGACTTGATATTCTGCAAAAGAAGGTATGTCAATACTCTTGATGGCTGAATGGAATGTTTACTTCGAAGTCCGGTGTATGTCCCATAATCATCCTACGGGTTCCAGTCTTCTCAAGAACAGCTTCGACATCATTGCAGACCTGTTCTTCGGCCCCGGTTGCCCATCCCCGATACCACAGGGGACCATTGGAATTATAGAGCTCTGCTTCCTCGGGCGTGGTACCTAATAATAACAATTAGCCACGGCTATCATGATCATTCTCACCACGAGTACCAACCAGCAGGAAGTCCGACATAAGGACCAGGCGGGTGTGGTTTAGGCTGTACCCGAAACTGGAGCTTTCTCAAGAGAGAATCGGAGAGGGAGTTGATATATGAGGGGAATGGCGATAGACCATGGTATGTCGGAGATAGACCGCCATGGACAAACGATATCGCAGAATGGGAGAGCGAATCGAAGGTTCCATAGGAACTTGGAGGGTAGGGCGTGTTAGGTGGACCCAGGGAGGGATGAAGAGGAAGTCGAGAGGCTGTAGTGTAATTTGCAGCCCAAGAACGTCCTAGCCAACCAGTGGAGAGAATTTGTTGCCGGTTCTCGACAGTGCCAAAGGTCTTGATCTCGCTGGGATATACGTATCTAGAAAGCGAGTTGAAGGAAGACGCGACTCTTGAAGTAAGTAGTATACCTCCAGTCACCTATCACATTCATCCATTCATGGTTTCCAAGGTGTGAAAGCACCATACCGCCTTTCTGGGGGGCTTGCTCTCGGAGTTTGTCCATAAGTTTGAAAAGTAGAGTAGTATCATCGCCTCTAGAGCATGTTCGGCAATTCGAATTTGGAGGTAAAAGCGAGAACCACGAACCGGTCGATGATGTCCCCAGTTTGAACAAAGAAGTCTACTCCCCCAGCCCAGTCATCATTTTCGTCTGTAACACCGGAAAACTGCAGGACTTTACTGGCGCTTGGGTAGTCGCCGTGAAGGTCTCCGACCGCTACTATATGACGAGAGTACGTTTTCGGTGCATTGTCATTCAGGTAATAAAATCTTTCCCCTTCTACAGAGAATGGAATCATATCTCGAGCATTGTCATATTGAGAGAATGCCTTGACGAGCTGGACATGAAGGTCGAGGTGGACGATGAAATAGACGAGAATGGCGACAGGTATCATAGCTAGAGGTCTCAAGGAAGGCATTTCGAGCTAGACCAGTGTAGTGAGAGTATATGTAGGCTAGCTGCGACGGTGAGGCCGTCCTTGTCGCGACGGTCGCGTTGGCGGTAGATCGTGGTGGTCGTTAAGGTCGAACGGGCGCTGCACCGGCAAATAGTCCCAAAAAGGAAATAGGTTCGGCATTTGCCGCTCTTGCCTGCGCGAGTCGCGAGTCCGTGTTTCTTACTCACTCTGTTACAATGACCTCTCGCCGTTCGCGGTCGCGGTCTCCTGGGCGCTCGAGAAGAAGAGAACGATCCCGCTCGGATTCAGAAGATGAGGAGCGTCGTCTACCACACAATGCTTCGCCGATATCAGAGTCGGATTACTTTCAAAAGAGCGACGAATTCAGGATTTGGCTAAAGGACGAAAAGGGAAAGGTAGTCTAATACTTGGCTTACCCTGGACGTATACTAATATATCTTCAGTACTTTGACGAACTATCCGGTGAGAGGGCCCGAAGGTTAGTCATCTCCATGTTCATTCGGTGCAATCTTATATGTAACACAGCTATTTTCGCAAGTTTGTAAAGGTACAATACATTCTTTCCTTACGTTCTGTTAAGTGCTAACCCAAACATAACCTAGGCTTGGAATCGCGGGAAATTATCAAGTAAATACGTTCCTACCATTCTCGCTGACAATACTGACATCCGTCTCAGAAAAACTCTATGCTGGCGTAGACAGCTCTTCCATACCCGCTACCTCGCAAACATCATACAAATGGTCTTTCGCTTCCAAGTCCGACGGAGAGGCACTCCGTGCGGCGCGCGAGTCCGTCGGGGCCGCCACGCAAAGCCGCGCTCTCGGAGAGTCCTCAGGGCGTGTACAAGGGCCAACGCTTCCTTCCCCGGCTGACTTGGTCCTAGCAAGAGAATGGATGCAGAGTACCACGATGAGGAACGGAAGCATAAGCGTAAGAGGGAACGTGCAGAAGATAAGGAGCGCATTGAAGATATGGTTGGGCCAAGGGAGGTCGGGAGAGAAGGAATGCTGGAGAAGAAACGCGCCAGGAGGGAGGCGGATAAGTCCTTCAGGGAGAAGGGTGACGACTCAGTGGAACTCGATGAATCGGCTCTGTTTACTGGTGATAGCTTTCAAGCTCGGTACGTTGGCCGCTATCTCATGTATGAAAGGGTAAAACTGATCATAATATCATACAGGATTGCCAGACGCGATGCTGGCAAGAAGAGGTATCAACAAGCACAAGAAGAGAAAGCAGCAGCTATGCGCGAACGAGCTACAGCTATAAAGGAGAAAGAGAGCGCTACGATGTCTATGTTCCAACAGTTGGCTAAACAGCGATTTGGATGATGTACGTTAATGGGATTTTGTGCTTTCACCAGGCGCGGTCGTCGGGATCCAGAAGCTCCGGCTGTGGAATAAGGTTCCTTGTCATCATCTGTCTCTTGCTCAAGGACAACGACTTACTTTTACGCCTCTACTACGAGGCGCAGTCCTGGGCCTCGAATGTGAGATGTGTCTCTTCGAGGAACAACTGAGCCTCCATCGCTGGAACATGCCGCACCAGGGGCAGTCAGGAGCATCCCAGGCTTGGTCTTCTCTATCTAGGACCTGCGCCTGCACCGGTCTTGTGTCCTCCTAGGAATTCCTTGTCAACTCTCCACACAGAATGAAACAATCTTGTGCGCAACTCGAAGTGTCTCAACCTCGCTCTGGTTGTCTTCATAAAAGCCCTCTCGCTGTTACGATTCCATAATCAATTATTGGTGGGGACAGACCGACAAAGGCTGCTCTTACCGCTGTGGTCGCGACTGAGGCGCGGTCTGTGTCCTGGGCCATCCTGCGGCGGGGTGCTGTCTGAGAACAGGGGCAAGGATTCAGCGGTCACCACGACATAGAAGCGTGCAGACGTACTGGGGTAAGGACTTTGGAGACAAGGGTCAATAATCTTCGTCCGCGAAGTGAAGAAGCGACTCTGACTGCCGTTGACATGATGTGAACACTCTAGGTCAGCCTAGCCGCATTCTTAAGTAGCCTTGTCGCCGTCGCGCGTCATGGGTTTATTATTATGTTCTGCGGAAGCGACGATTGGAGTTTGCAAGCCGCCACAACTCGAAAGTCCACTCTAATTCCCCGCAAAAAATAGGCGGGGAACTTACTGACGTTACTGTTGGTGGTTGCTATGTGCAGGATTTCGTATGAAGGATTTTCTGTAGCTTTCACCTACCGTCCGTTTTCTTGAAATTTTTAGAATCATCTTCCTGAACGTATTCTGGTGTGGAGATAAATATTCGGGGAGAATTTATTAAGTAGAACAGGTGTCGGGCGGCGGCCGAGGTGCAAGCGTCAGAAACCGCCACAGGCAAAGTATTTAGTCTCGTAGACAGATGCAAAATAGACGACCGCAGCATGAGTGAGGTTGTAGTGAGTCTATGACTCTATCGTCTAACTCAGTCATTACAAAACGTGATGGGATTCCGGCAACCAAATTGAGATGCGGATCAGACACAGAGAAAGAGGATATCTAATATTTCAAGTGTGTATACAGCGATCCATATGAATAGAAACGCGAAGCCAGCTATATTTCTGTCACAACACGTTGCCTGGCTCGAGCTCGGCGAGTCAGGTTTGCCGCCGGTAAAATCGAAATCATATGGACTTGCCTCTGAGGCTCCTCTCACGGACTACAGATAAAATTACTCGAAACTTATCATCGAGCAATCAAAGAGCCCAAAGCCAATAAATGGCTAGAATGTGCTCCAAACCGGCATTTTCACATCGTGATCACTCACAGTATCACCAATGGATGTTTTCAAAGGGTTTCATATTTTCAGACGGCATGTAGGGCATGGGCAGCAATAAAGGCATGCAAAAACGACGCAGTACAATCCATTAAATGAAGGTCTCGTTAGCGCACAGGCGTGATAGTCTGGGGTACATTGCCAGAGGTTGACACGGTGCGGGATTCCCGGGGAAGAGCAGGGATTCTCTTCAATTCAACACGTTCTGAAATCAATGGTAAGTAAATGAACCAAAATTCGTATAAGTAAAAACGACACATACCGCCCTTCTCCTTGGCCTCCTGTGGGCCTCGCCGTTGCGCTTCACCCTGTCCAAGAACTCCTGGCGACAGCCCGAGTGCCGGATGTGCTCAACACGGAGGTTCACACGCTTTTCGATTGTATCGGTTGCCGACGACCTTGTACACGATGACACCGACGGCATTGGGGGTGACGTTGTACACAATGCCTGTTCGTCTGCGCCCATAAATATCAATACCACCGTCACCGTCCAAGAATACGCTACACCACGCACCCCATGGTAGTATTTGTGGGGCATACCCTTTTGCTGGGCCGCATTGGCCTTGATGTCGACAATGTCACCGACACGGTAGTTGATCAAGTACGTCGACAATTTGATAGCACCATGTTCTGCGAAAAAGATGAGTGAATCCTAGCCGTATATTCGTGCACGACGTACCCTTGAATCCCCGCTTGAACATGTGCGCGTGCGGGCTCGGTAACCGAAGAGTGAGGCATCTTGAGGACTGTCGGTAGGTGAGATGGGTGCCCTTGGAGTTATTGCAAGTATACGCACAGTGCTGTCGGTGGTCAGTAAGGCACTTTTTGGCTCGGGTGTTGCCGCACGGTCACTTGGTGGCTGAGTAACAGCTTTACAGTTGTGACACGTCACGCTGTCCACTTAACCGTCGTCGGTAGTATTAAGTTTTGTCGTTCCCTCCCTACCACTAACCGCCTCAAGATACAAAATGCCGAGGTAATGCTCTTCTAGGTGTCTGTAATCTGTGCTGATTTTTTCTGCGTAGGGCCCCTCGGAACCACAGCAAAGACGTGAGCATCCAGTTTCCTCAAGATTCCACCTTGTGTGGAGGGTTGCAGTGTGCTGATTATAAGCCGTGCCCCATGTTGCTTTTTACAGCTACAAGGTCCCCCGTCGACCATTCGAGTCCGCTCGTCTCGATGCCGAGCTGAAGGTTGGGTTACATCTCGTATATCTCCATTGTTCTCTGACATCTTTTATCTAGCTCGCTGGCGAATACGGTCTCCGCAACAAGCGTGAGATCTGGCGTATCGCCCTCACCCTCTCCAAGATTCGTCGTGCTGCTCGTGAGCTGCTCAAGCTCGATGACAAGGACCCCAAGCGTCTCTTCGAGGGTAACGCCCTCATCCGTCGTCTCGTCCGTATCGGTGTGCTCGACGAGGCTCGCATGCGTCTCGATTACGTGTTGGCCCTGAAGATCGAGGATTTCTTGGAGAGGCGTCTCCAGACCCAGGTTTTCAAACTTGGTTTGGCTAAAAGCATTCATCATGCACGGGTTTTGATTAGGCAACGGCACATTCGGTATGTGTCTTGTCGACGTCCTGCTGTATTGTTATGCTTACAGGCTCTATAGGGTTGGCAAGCAGATTGTCAATGTTCCCTCATTTGTCGTGCGTCTTGACTCCCAGAAGCACATCGACTTTGCCCTCACCTCGCCATACGGTGGAGGCCGACCTGGCCGTGTTAAGCGGAAGCGTGCTGCTGCCGCTGCCAAGAAGGAGG
>JAUDZF010000263.1:7500-10000 GCA_030407055.1 Armillaria mellea
AAGATTTGTTAGTTGACATTAGGGCGCATTTGATTGCCTTTTTTGGTAATCGGATAACCGTAGCTTTGCTAACGATTGACCTTACCTTTTGTTAGGTCGGTTAGCTTAGCTTTGTTAACGGAATGAGGGATTGCCTTTTGTTAGGTTGACCTTGTCTTTGCTTTGTTAGGTTGGTTAGCTTGCGCTTGATTGCTGTTTTTGGATATCGCTTGATTGCCTTTTCTGGAAATCGCATACCGTAGCTTTGCTTCATTACCTTTGCTTAGAAAGTGAACGGAGCGCAACGTTAGCTAGCTTACAATTCAGCTTACCTTTTTGTTAGGTCCGTTCCTTAGCTTATTGTTATGGGTGCTTACCTTTTGTTACGTTGGTTGGCTTTTTGTTTTCTGAGACTAAGTTAAAACGACAGTCGCGTTTTAGTGGACAGGGAGCTTCACGCCTCATGCAATTTCGGGTATTTTTCGGGGATAGTGTGGGGTATACCTCTTATAAGAAAGAACCTTGGGCCTCACCTTGGACCCAATGGTTTCGGTTAGCATTCTATACTAATGATTGAATGCTTAACGAGTTAGACTCGTTAGTGAGCTGTATAACCGGCAGCTCAAAGCCTTGAAAGCACCTATCTATAGCTTCAAGGTAAGCAAGGACGGGACGGCGAGGTCCTGAGGTGGGCTCTGCATTCCTTGGAATGCTGGTCCCCTTGGTATCTCCCTTTCCTTACCCTTTTGAGGGTAAGAGAGAGGGGGATACTGGGGGGCTAGTATTAAAAGGAATGCAGAGAACACTTGAGGGCCGGGCTAAAGAGAAGGGGAGGGTCGGCCGCTCCCCCTTCAAAAATCCCATGGCCCAAGGCTTGGGCCCGGTAGGGCCCTTTTTAGAAAAATTTTCGTGTTTTTAGGTAGAAATAAATTCAAACTGTGCATTGTTTCATTCCAAGGTCCGAAATTCTAAGTCTAAGCAGTCAATCTAAGGTCAGACAAGGTAACCAAACAAAACTTGGGCCTTGGTACTTGTATTAGCCTTATAGAAAGGGTTAAAAAAGTCGAAATCTTCGGTGTTGTAATCTTCAATTTTATAGAGAACTAAGCTAACAATTACTTACAGGCAAGTCATTCCATAGTCTAATACCTTATACCCGTAGTCTACAAGTGTTTTTAATGTACTAGGATCCTATTAGCCTTATAGAAAGGGTAAAAAGTCGAAATTTTCGGTGTATGTTGTTGTATTGTTGTATGTTGTAATCTTCAATTTTATAGAGAACTAAGGTAACATTTACTTACAGGCAAGTCATTCCATAGTCTAATAGCTCATACCCGTCGTCTACAAGTGTTTTTAATGTACTAGGATCCTTAGATACTTAATAGAAACCTGTTTACATGACTAAAAACCGAAATCTTCGAATTTCTCAACAACCAACAGGGCTACCACCCTCAAATAAGTCATCCCCATAGTCTACTAAGTCATATCTGTAAGCTACAAGTGTTTTTAGAACGATGGGATCAATATTGAATACCCATAATGATATACTCCTCCTCCCCCAAAAATGAAAAACACTCAAATCCGACTCAGGAACCACCTAAACCAGTTTTAAAATGACATTTGAGCAAGTTGACTAATGACCCCCTCCTACCCCCCCCCTACCTACACCATCCTAATAGCCTTCAAATGACCAAAAATGCGGTTTTTAAAACATGTAAAAACAGGTCAGAAAGTCCCCCATCCCATCCTACAGCACTAGAAAGCATCCCCAGTAAGCCCCAGGCTTAGTCCCCCTTACATTTCCTTACCAAAATGCGCCCACAGTAAGCCCCCCCCTTATATTTCCTTACAAAAATGCGTCCAAAGTAATCCCCCACCTTACCCAGCCTTAGATTTCCTTACCAAAATGCACCCACAGTAAGCCCCCCCCTTATATTTCCTTACAAAAATGCGTCCACAGTATACCCCCCCTTACCTTTCCTTACAAAAATGCCCCCCCAGTAAGCCCCAGCCTTGTCCCCCCTTATATTTCCTTACAAAAATGCGTCCACAGTATACCCCCCCTTACCTTTCCTTACAAAAATGCATCCTCAGTAAGGACGATAGTTAGCCTCCCTTACCTTTCCTTACAAAAAGTGCGTCCAAGTAAGCCCCCCTTACATTTGCTTAGCTTTGGCCGAGTTCAGCGCTCAAATTCTAAGTTAAAACGAAAGTCGCGTTTTAGTGGACAGGCGGCTTCACGCCTCATGCAATTTCGGGTATTTTTCGGTGTTAGTGTGGGGTACCCCCCTTATATGGGAGAACAGTGAAAGGGTCAAGCAAGCAAACTATTGTTAGGTTGCTAGGCTTGATCTGAGTAGCTTAGTATCTCAATAGTAATCTGTTCAAGGGTTGAACGGGTCAAGCAAAGGACTGTTACAGGTACTAAGCTTGGACCTAGTAGGCTTGTAAACTGGTTGCTATGGGGAAAGGTGGCACGGTTCGAGTTCGGCGAGCTGTTGTAGGAAGGATGCTACGCTTG
>JAUDZF010000263.1:20000-22500 GCA_030407055.1 Armillaria mellea
GTATTTTTCGGGGATAGTGTGGGGTATACCTCTTATAAGAAAGAACCTTGGGCCTCACCTTGGACCCAATGGTTTCGGTTAGCATTCTATACTAATGATTGAATGCTTAACGAGTTAGACTCGTTAGTGAGCTGTATAACCGGCAGCTCAAAGCCTTGAAAGCACCTATCTATAGCTTCAAGGTAAGCAAGGACGGGACGGCGAGGTCCTGAGGTGGGCTCTGCATTCCTTGGAATGCTGGTCCCCTTGGTATCTCCCTTTCCTTACCCTTTTGAGGGTAAGAGAGAGGGGGATACTGGGGGGCTAGTATTAAAAGGAATGCAGAGAACACTTGAGGGCCGGGCTAAAGAGAAGGGGAGGGTCGGCCGCTCCCCCTTCAAAAATCCCATGGCCCAAGGCTTGGGCCCGGTAGGGCCCTTTTTAGAAAAATTTTCGTGTTTTTAGGTAGAAATAAATTCAAACTGTGCATTGTTTCATTCCAAGGTCCGAAATTCTAAGTCTAAGCAGTCAATCTAAGGTCAGACAAGGTAACCAAACAAAACTTGGGCCTTGGTACTTGTATTAGCCTTATAGAAAGGGTAAAAAGTCGAAATCTTCGGTGTAATCTTCAATTTTATAGAGAACTAAGCTAACAATTACTTACAGGCAAGTCATTCCATAGTCTAATACCTTATACCCGTAGTCTACAAGTGTTTTTAATGTACTAGGATCCTATTAGCCTTATAGAAAGGGTAAAAAGTCGAAATTTTCGGTGTAATCTTCAATTTTATAGAGAACTAAGGTAACATTTACTTACAGGCAAGTCATTCCATAGTCTAATAGCTCATACCCGTCGTCTACAAGTGTTTTTAATGTACTAGGATCCTTAGATACTTAATAGAAACCTGTTTACATGACTAAAAACCGAAATCTTCGAATTTCTCAACAACCAACAGGGCTACCACCCTCAAATAAGTCATCCCCATAGTCTACTAAGTCATATCTGTAAGCTACAAGTGTTTTTAGAACGATGGGATCAATATTGAATACCCATAATGATATACTCCTCCTCCCCCAAAAATGAAAAACACTCAAATCCGACTCAGGAACCACCTAAACCAGTTTAAAATGACATTTGAGCAAGTTGACTAATGACCCCCTCCTACCCCCCCCCTACCTACACCATCCTAATAGCCTTCAAATGACCAAAAATGCGGTTTAAAACATGTAAAAACAGGTCAGAAAGTCCCCCATCCCATCCTACAGCACTAGAAAGCATCCCCAGTAAGCCCCAGGCTTAGTCCCCCTTACATTTCCTTACCAAAATGCGCCCACAGTAAGCCCCCCCTTATATTTCCTTACAAAAATGCGTCCAAAGTAATCCCCCACCTTACCCAGCCTTAGATTTCCTTACCAAAATGCACCCACAGTAAGCCCCCCCCTTATATTTCCTTACAAAAATGCGTCCACAGTATACCCCCCCTTACCTTTCCTTACAAAAATGCCCCCCCAGTAAGCCCCAGCCTTGTCCCCCCTTATATTTCCTTACAAAAATGCGTCCACAGTATACCCCCCCTTACCTTTCCTTACAAAAATGCATCCTCAGTAAGGACGATAGTTAGCCTCCCTTACCTTTCCTTACAAAAAGTGCGTCCAAGTAAGCCCCCCTTACATTTGCTTAGCTTTGGCCGAGTTCAGCGCTCAAATTCTAAGTTAAAACGAAAGTCGCGTTTTAGTGGACAGGCGGCTTCACGCCTCATGCAATTTCGGGTATTTTTCGGTGTTAGTGTGGGGTACCCCCCTTATATGGGAGAACAGTGAAAGGGTCAAGCAAGCAAACTATTGTTAGGTTGCTAGGCTTGATCTGAGTAGCTTAGTATCTCAATAGTAATCTGTTCAAGGGTTGAACGGGTCAAGCAAAGGACTGTTACAGGTACTAAGCTTGGACCTAGTAGGCTTGTAAACTGGTTGCTATGGGGAAAGGTGGCACGGTTCGAGTTCG
Source organism: Armillaria mellea (assembly GCA_030407055.1). Taxonomy (NCBI): domain Eukaryota; kingdom Fungi; phylum Basidiomycota; class Agaricomycetes; order Agaricales; family Physalacriaceae; genus Armillaria; species Armillaria mellea. The sequence continues at coordinate 21,982 of JAUDZF010000263.1, forward strand.
GCGAGCTGTTGTAGGAAGGATGCTACGCTTGGTACTGAGTACCCTAGTATCTCGATAGGTTGATGGGTGGTACAAGGGTTGAAAGGGTTGAGAACGTATGCTCAATCCAAGTAAGCTTGTACGGCTTGTTACTATTGGGGGAACGGTTAAAGGGACGAGTTAGCAAACTAACTGCTACGGTAAGCTTGGCTTTGGTCTATGTAGCTTAGTACTCATTGGTGTGAGGGTCAAGTAAGGTGAATCGTTGTAGGAAGGATGCTACGCTTGGTGCTGGGTAACCTGGTATCTCGATGGGCTAATAGGTGGAACGGCTGAATGGTTTTGAGAGTGTATGCTCAATCCAAGTAAGCTTGTGTCGCTTGTTACTTATTGGGTGAACGGTTAAAGGGTATTGAGCTAGCAAACTAACTGCTACGATAAGCTGAGCTTGGTGACTTGCATTTTTGTATGGGCGAACGCGAAAGGGTCAAGCATGTAAAAGTGTTATGATCTCGGTAGCTTAGTAGGTCGTACACTAAG
>JAUDZF010000264.1:0-29300 GCA_030407055.1 Armillaria mellea
ACTTCTTTTCGAATTCACCAGTCAAATGGCGCTGTAGAATTGGCATGATCAGGACGCGATCTAAAAACCGATGGCAGGGCAACGAACCTTGACAAAGGTGGTCTTGCCAGTACCTCCGTCACCAACTGGAATGCAGAATAACGGTGAATCGGAAGCGAGCGGGTGAGGATGTTGATACAGAGATAGAACGGGGGAACCAATGAAAGAATATCGAAACCATCGATGAAAGAGAGATAGGCAAAGGCGCGTCAGGGAAGCAGGAAGGGCAGCCAAAGGACGGAGAACGTACCAAGAACGAGCTTGAAAGTAGGGATAGTGCCTCAGCCATGGTAGAAAATGAAGGATGGTCAACGATGAGGTGAAGGAAAGATGAAAGTCCTGGAAGAGTCAAAACATAGCCGCCTTTTCCAGATAAGGTTTGCGGCACGTCGGCACAACTCGCCCAGCCACCGTTCACTTAAACTCTACTTGCCATGACCACATTCCCTCCAGAGCTCGTGGAAATAAGTGTTCAGGAAATATGGCACTCTGAAATGCTGTCTGTCGTGCGACAGTCTTTCATGGCAACTTGTCCCCAGCTCAGTCGACCGTGGAAAGCTGTTTAACGCCCCTATCACTTCCCAAGATAATTATATTCCCAGCCTTGCATACATATACTACTACCTCTGCGACATAGCCGGGGCGCCAGAAATCTGCCATATACCATGATCTAATCCCCCGACTTACCCGTACCATTACTTGCTTCGTCGATTGCCGAGAAAATGCATAGGTGAGTAATGGGAGATTTTCAGGTTTTACATGGTCCTCGCATCCACATTCGTTACAACCTCTCTGACACAACCACGCGAAGACAGGTATACACGAATGGACGTACGTGTATCTGTTGCAGACCTGAACCCTTCCAGAGTTGCTGGAAATCTGTCCTCCTTGAGTTGCACGATGCTGGTTTGTGCCTTCCGAGGTTGCGTTTGCTATCCCAACGAACCATGTGCAGTGGTGTCTTATATTCCCACCAAACTGCCGACGTGTCTGAGTTCCAATGAGATTTGAAGGCTATCAATTGAAGCTTGTGGATGGTTTCCAAACGACCCCACGGTGCGAGGGTCGTCACCTCTCCATTTAGTTTTCCAACATCCACTCTTATAGCATTGAGGTTGCTGGCCTACCCCCACTATTGCTTGGAGTACAGGCAGTCACAGTCGCGTATACCCGTTTGCATTTCTGGTCTACAGTACTTTATTTCCATAGTAAGGCCCGTCATGAGCATCTGTAGCTTGCGAGCAAAAACAACCACGTACTTGACATAGAAATACGGGAAGCCTGGACGTACCGGCTACCTCTGTTACTGGAAAACGGTTACCCCCAAGCAACAATGGTCAAGTGAATTTGCCGCCTTCACTTGATCTCACTTGCACCTTGCTTAACTTTCACTTAGGGTCACTTATCTGCCGTTTAGGTGTAATCCTAATTCTATGGTTTATTATAGCATTCGGGAAGGTTATTGCGCTTGTAGTATTGTATTACGCCCGAATATAAGTCAGTCCAAATGAATTGGTGTGAAAGCGGAACTAAATTAGGCAAAGGGGTAAACGGCTCTCTCTCTCTCCAACGGTGCCATTGGATTCTTTCGTTGTCTATCTGATGAGTCCTCCAATTGTCCAGATTATGATCTGCATCATGATTGATCTTAAGTACATGCATTTATTGGACCTACTCAAGCTACTCTCCCGGATCACACATGGACTGGTCTTGGGCTCCCGCTCTGATGTAACACCATTGTCTCTATGTTCGAATACCCTGCAATGCAATGAGCTGGTTCTTTTCAATAACAAGAGTGAATTTTAAGTTTCTCCTTTGGCCATTTAAGAGGATGTTGCTTAGCAGGTTTCCAAGTTCTATAAGAGATTTGTTCTCTGGTCTATTTCCATCATCACAATATTGTATTACTGAATCACCCTCGTCTTTCAGATTTTCATTTTTACGGAGGAGGAGGCTTGGTCTCCAACTGGCGCCTGAATTTCCTCCCCTCCAATAATTATACCTGTCGTGTATTCCTCCGCCGTATCATATCATATATCATCCTTCAGGGTGGCCCAGCAGCACCACCGGTGCACGGAAATACGGCCTACATGTCAACGATATTTCAATTCCCTACTAGCACCCTTACACTACTCCTAGTGCGGTCACGAATGCTAGTACATAAGGTACGTACCTAACACCGCAATAATTCTTCTTCGTAGGCTAAATTGTTTGTACATATAGTCTCGTTTGTGCAATTTGGGGCCCGAACGACTGTGACACTCCCGCTGTTTAAGTGAAGTAACTCTGACTGGCACTTCACTTAGTAGACGTAAGTGAGATGTAAGGAAAGCAAACTAAGTTTCATACCCGATTTCACTTAATGAGAGCATCTGTAGAGTTCACTTGAGGAGTCGCCAGAGAGGCAACGACTACTGAAACCTAGACACTGTCGCTGTGAGTCATGCTTGCGTGCATCCGGTGTGACGCCAGCTAATTAAGATGGTATTGAATGGTGTCAAATGGTACAGTAGACGAAGTAGCCTAAAGAGTCCTCAACATAGGGAAACTTCTATGAATGAGCGAGCGAGCTAGGGAGATGCCTATAGGACCTGCAGAGCAATGAATCATGATACTTTTATCAGGATGTAGAATAGCGATTTCTAGCACATCCGTCCATGTCACATATGGTTCACCGACATCCCCTACAAGGTATTTCCGACCGAATGGAGTACGCAGATCTCGAGTTAATGAGCGAGCATAGTATGTTAGGCCAGCTATGGTAGGACAAAGGTACGGTGTGACAGTACGGGCAGACAAATCTAAGACATACCACCATTATCTGATAGTATATGTAGGGGCGGTGAGCAATAGAGAAGGAGGCGTCGTAGTATCAGGCAAGTGACAAGTGAGAGCAAGTGAACGAAGTGAGCATGCTAAATCGGGCAGGAAAATAAGCGAAAAAGTCAAAAAGTTCAAATAAGTGACCAAAGGTTATCCGAAGAAGTCACTTTATACATACACCAGTTCACGACAATCATGACCCTCATGCTCGCATGAGTACCCTTCTTGTTGCCAGGCGAGATTTAATTCGTTACTCTCTCCACTCTTTTAAATCCAGACTGGCGCTGTATCGCTTTCCAACAGGATGTCTGAACAATCTGAACCCCCGAAGTTTATTCCGTCCCGACTGGACGAGGTTGAGGATGTCGAGGAATATCGGCCAGGTCGCTTCCACCCCATGTCTATTGACCATGTCTTTGCAGGCGGGCGCTACAGAATCATCCACAAACTCGGATTTGGTGGCTCCTCGACTATTTGGCTGGCGCGCGATCGACATAAACAGCCAGACAGACTTGTCACTCTAAAGGCCATGCGCGCTGACGTGTCATCTCGAGCACCGGATGAGCTTCCGGACCTGGCCGTGCCCAAAATACTTCAGCTTGATCCTCACTGTTCCTCGTGCGGTCTACAGGCGGTTGAAGACCATTTTGTCGTCGAAGGCCCGAATGGCTCCCATCGATTTCTCATCTACCCGTTTGCTGGACCAAGCGTTCTAGCTGTGTCACGCTGTCCTGGAAGAGTGTCTGGCAACCGTCAATTACGGGGAAATCTGGCTAGGAATGTGGCGAAGCAGACGGCGACGGCAGTACACCACATGCATCGTGCAGGCGTTGTCCATGGAGGTCGGTCTACACATTCGCAGCTCTGGTCAGTCACTCGTGATTTCATTCAGACATCTCCACATCAAGCATCCTCTTTCGTGTATCTGAACGCATTCTTGAATGGTCCGACGCTGAGGTGTACGCCCATGTTGGGATGCCAGAGACAGAGGAGGTCGGAACACGCGACGGATATTCCCATGGGCCTCATGCACCTCCAGAGTTGGTTGAGAGCTCCCAGCTGGCAGACGCGTCCATCCTCCAAGAGAATGTCGTCGTCATCGACTTTGGACAGTCCTACGCTATCGTCAGTCCGCGGAAGGATTACGAGCCCGCCACAATGATAAACTATCAGTCGCCGGAGACGTATGGGCGCTGAGCTGTGCGATCTTCGAGATTCGTGCGGGATTCCCGCTCTTTGACCCGTTCTTTGGGAGCAATACGGACATTCTCCGGCAGTCCGTCGAGACTTTGGGGAGGTTGCCGGATCCTTGGTGGGGTCTCTTTCAAGAACGGGCGCTGTGGTTCGAGGAGAATGGAGAAGTCAAGAGTCTACAGGCTCAACAGCTTGCCGGTGCCCTTTTGCAGGCATCCAAGAGCTCTGTTCGAGACAAGTTGTGCTCGATTGGCACCCAGGACGACTCGCCTTCGAGTGATGAGGGTCCAATGATTGAGAAGTCCGGGGTCATGTTACCGGAGGAGGTGGCTCTTTTGGGTGATCTCTTAGAGAGGATGCTAGTTTATCGCCCAGAGGACAGAATCGGGATGCAAGAGGTTATTGATCATCCTTGGTTCAGTTTGGCAATGCGCAGATTTATATATTGCGAATTCTTCCAAACCACTGTCACGTTCCCTTCCAGCGACACCACCGTCTGCCGTCAAAGGCTAGACGTTGAGGGCTTGTTGTGAAGTGCCTTGTCAGAGTTGCGACTAGTTTTATACAAGTCGGAGCCTTGGATTGTAGGCGAGGTGGACGTTTTCGTTTCCAAGTTCCAAGTTCCTACCTCAACATTAAGTTGATAAAACCCGGGCCGAAGGGCAGACTAGAACACCGGAGAGCCAGTAAAGAAACCTCAATACATACACACTTGGCTGCCCAAAGTTCAAAAACGATACAAAGTTTTATGTGCTTGATTCCAGAACGATAAAACATATGAGACAAGTATGAGCGAGGAGCGGCGCTAGGACAATACGGAAAGAAAGTTTGGCCTACAGCGACGTCCTGGTGTACTACGGAGCTGACCAAACGTACCAAAGTTTGCCGTGATGACGAATCATGACACAATTGGCGGCAAGCCGGCAATGTACGAACTTGATCGGAATGCCGGTTGCAAGCCGGGTGGCGCATTTGGACAGCGTCCAGAGGAAAACTTTCCATAATTTATTCTATGAGACCTTTTTGCGACCATACGCCTCGTCTGTTAGATACCCTACTTGTTTGCAGTTTCATACAGCCTGAGATCCTGTAGCACAAGCTTCATTCGTTGCCGAAATCCCATCCGACACACGGTCTGGAAGGTGGATGACCCGATTAAGCAAGAGACTCCCCACTCACTGCCCCCTCGGCAAGGTGGGGCCCCGCCTGGAGTATGTAGCGTCTGTCTATGAGAGACTGGTTGACATCGTCCAGACTGCGATGAAAACACCTCATGTGGGGATCATCGATCGTGAGCCAGATTAATCGTGTCTTCTAGCTGCGAGATGTCCTGATCTCTCTTCGTGCAGATAGCACCACAGAAATCGCATCGCTCTGCAGGCTCCTTGGTCTCTGGTGCAGCTATATTTTTTCCGAGGCTATAACTAGAACAAAAACAGATGAAGATCTCCTTTTTTCTCCTCGCATTTGGGAAGACATATTACCCCAGGAAACTGCCGCCGGCACATCGGATCTCGGACAAAAATTCTGTCGTGAAAGCGGCCCCCCAGGATTATTTATAAGTGCTCGAGTCATTCGCTGGTGTTGCATCTGCCCTTTGGACTTTTCCTTCTGCCACGATGACGAACACGACCCCGCCTAGTCCCGCCCTTGATCCCGTCCCCGATGCGACTGCTCTACCTAAAAAGAAAGCGAAACCTGGAGAATCTTGGAAGGCTCAGGAAACCCAAGTTCTCCCACAAAATCGTCTTCCCATTGTGTGTCCCATGCTATCATTTCCTATCATTTTTTTGGAACGGCGGTTTTCCAGGTTTTTTTCGGGTTCATGGCATGCGTATTTCTGGCAGCGATGGATCAGGTGTGTTCCTCACTTGTGACTGCATAATTTGAATATTATTTAATGCTATTGCGTCTTTTTAGACGATTGTCGCGACCGCTTTACCTACCATTGTCGAGGATCTTGGTGACGGCAACAACTACAGTTGGGTCGGAAGGTCAGTCCGCGGACTTCTTCCGGCGATTCCTCTCACTCAACGCGCCATATTCTAGTTCCTACCTCCTTGCTGCAGCTACCTTATCACCACTGTACGGGAAGCTATCGGATCTCATTGGTTAGCTTGTTCCCCCAAGTACCGTCCCGTTGCTCACGCCGGCTGCAGGCCGTAAACCCATTTTGTACTCTTCCATTCTGATCTTTCTGGCAAGCTATCCTATTAGATCTCCTCACGCCTCGTACTGAAACTCGCGTAGATTGGGTCCGCGCTGTGCGGCGCCGCTCAAAACCTCACCTGGCTCATCATATGTCGCGCCGTACAAGGTATCGGAGGGGGTGGTATTATGCAACTGGTAAGTGCCCTGGGTTTCCCCCTGATACGTTACCGATCACCTTCTCAGGTGAACATCACGATCAGTGATATAGTTCCCCTGCAAGAGTAAGCAACAATTGTCATAATTCTTCCGTTGATCCTTATGAGGCGCTATATGCAGACGAGGGAAATACGGCGGTTTCATTGGGTCTACCTGGGGTATTGCTAGGTATCTCTACGTTTTATCTTCCTTGTCGTCGGCCTTTCTGAAGATCTAATAGTGTCGTCGGACCTCTTCTTGGTGGTGTGAGCCATCATTTTTTTATGTCCACTCTGTTCGATTTCCTGAACCTTTGTTCTAGGTCTTCACTGACCATGTTTCATGGAGATGGTGATCCGTAGTCTTTCCTTCTCTCACAGAAGCATACTAATGGCTTATTTTAGGTGCTTCTGGATAAATCTGTACGTCTAGGATGCTTACGCTGGCTCATTCAGTTTAACCGTTTATCCCTACCTTGTAGACCGACAGGCGGTGTCGCTGCGCTTATTTTGTTTTTCTTCCTCAACCTCAATCCTCGCCCGGGACGAACTCTCCGCGAACATGCTCGAGAATTCGATTTCATGGGCTTGGGTTTGATCGTAGCAGGGGTGGTTTGTCTCTTAATTGGTTTCAACTTCAGTGAAGCGAGCTGTAAGTGGATCTCTGTGTCAAAATGACGATCTACAACTTCGTTGCAGGGCGAGCCCCGAAAACCATCGTGTTGATTGTGCTCGGGGGCGTGCTTCTTGTGTGCGCTGGGATCTTTGAGGTCTACACAAAGAGGTCGCCGATTCTTCCACCGCGTCTATTCCAGGCAAGTTTATAGATTGAGGGTCGGAAGCGAAGATCTGATGAATGATTAGACTCGAACCACAGGGATCATCTTGATATCGACATTCCTTCATGCGCTATCGTTCTTCGTGGGTAAGTACAGAGTTTGGCCAGGAACGTACCGCGCAGCTGAATCTCGCCGTCGCTAGGTGCATATTATGTACGCCGTCTTCTCAGTGGCGTTTTCTCCTCTGACATCTTCCTAGTTGCCGGTATACTTCCAGATTCTAGGATCCTCAGCTACCGGTGCCGGAGTGAGGTTAGACGGACACCGCCTTCTGCTGTGATGATTCGTTAACCGCTTTTTTGACAGGATGCTTCCCTTCTCCTTGGGCTCCTCCCTCACGTCAGCCACCATGGGGTACATCGTCTCTCGTACTGGGGAGTACCGTGTAGTCATATGGGTATCTTGGGCTGTGTTTACCCTTGGCTACGGGTTAATGATCATGTTGGACAGCTATTCTAATACGTACGGCAACTGTCTTCTTGCTCTTCTCTCTCACTAATTATGCTTATTTCCCAGCGCTGAGAAAGTTTTGTACCCGCTCATCGCAGCTATAGGGCTCGGAACGATGTTCCAGGTAAGACGAATTCGGATGTTTTCCGATGCGACTTCTTGACGCTCGGCTTTTGTAGGTTCCGATGATCGCTCTACAAGCAGCAATGCCTCTCAAGGATATGGCGACTAGTACAGCGGCGTATGGGTTTATCAGGTTAGTGTGTTCTCACGTCTTTGTGACATGCTGTGATAAAAAATTTTCTTAATGTGATCAGGACGTTAGGTGGAACTGTTGGCGTCTCCGTTGGACAGGTTGTTTTTTCAAGTGTATGTTTTTTTTCGCGTCAGACGTTTATGATGAGCTTGTGTCGACCCCCATTTTATAGACACTTACGAAGCGGCTCGCCAAGATACCTAACGCAGAGGGTAGCTTACCTACTGGGTCTTTAAGTGAAAGCGTACGGCAGTTGAAGAACATAGCGGTGTGTCATTTCGGTACTTTTTTCTTGATACACCGGACCCTATTCCTTTTTTTTTGACAGAATGTTCAACTGCGGGCAGAAATCATCCAGGCTTACGCGCGTTCCATCAGTTCAATATGGCTAGTCCACACTCCGATCTGCGGTGTAGGCCTGCTGTTAGGTATGTATATCCGGTGTCTTTACATGAACTCAAGGTGATGTGATCTCGTACAGCATTCGGTATACGGAGGTACAGCTTGAAACGAGCGACGATTAAAGGCGCCTCACAAGGTGAGAAGAAGGACGAGGACGAGGACGAGGACGAGGATGCAGAAAAGGGAGAGCACGTTGCTATGAACAACGATGCCCTGGGCCACTCACATTATGGCATCGACACAGAACCAATAGATGTGGAGGAAGATGGCACAGTGAGGGAGGAGGCAAGCAGACGAAGCAGTAAAGAAATTGTTTGAGCTGTCTAGGTGGAGTCCGAGATCGGAATGGGTATTATACCAGTGTCGGATATATCAACTATAACGACGTGATGATCTAACTAGAATATTATGACACAAGGCCCCGAGGTATTGAGAATGCAAAGGCCACGCCAAGGCTCACCAGTAGCGAGACGAGCCCCATAATCGCACTCTGACCATAGTACCGATGAAGATCTTCCATCTTGGTGCCCACCACATTCCAATGATCCCATCGAGGTCTGCGTGTCATCCACCAAAAGAGGGACACAGGCCCGGGAAACACGGCTGTTATCTTGGAGTGGTCGTCTCTGTTGATGTGGTAATACGAGCGACAATCCGTCCAGACGGAGGACGCCAGACGAAGCTGGAGCCACGAGTTGTACGCGCTGCAGACATCCTCTTTGATATCGAAGGACTTCACACAGCCATCGATGACGGGTTTGATAAGCTGCAACGCGTACTGCACCTGCGCCTCTTCCGAGAACAGCACTGACGCGTGGCCAACAGCAACATTGGGACCCAGTAGGACAAAGACGTTGGGAAAACCAGGAATAGACATGCCGTACATAGCTGTAGGACCGCCTTGCGTCTTGAAGTATTGATGAATCGTCGTTGATCGACCTCTGACCCGCAGATCGGCTGGCTCCTGCGATATTTTAAGCCCCAGTGCATAACCCAAGGAGCCCGGGGTAAGGAACTGACCAGAGAGTACCCCGTCCCGAAAATCAGGACGTCCAATGGAATTACTTCTCCGTTCTTCAACTTGACGCCTTCCTCGACGACGGAATCGATGGCGTCCCAGTTGAGTGACACGTTGGGTTGTTTGAGGGACGTAAGGTAGTCGGAATCGACGATGATTCTCTTACACCCGGGGGAGTATTTTGGTATGAGCTTCTCGAGTTGGTCTTTTGGGGCTTTGTGGGCTATGTATTTTTCCATTTTCTTGTGTCTTGAATAAGCCATGGGTGGGAGCGAACAAAAGGGTGACTTTTTACCTGTCGCACGTAGCTGACAATCCAGGTGTTCTGTTTGTTAAAGATGAGGAAGCTTATGTCGGCCTGCGATAGCACGTCAGAAGTGAGGTATCGCTCAAATGGCAATCGGGCTTACTCTAGCCATGAGACAATTCCTGTACCATCTCATAACAAACGGTATGTTCGCAAAAGCCCATTTCACCCACTCGGGGTATACCGAGAATGCCTACGAAGGGACGTCGGCGGGAGGTGAAAACAACAAAAAGGAGCACCCTACCCTAGGAACGAACCAATTCGGCGTCCTACAAAAGTTGACGACCTGCACAGACGGGTCCCTCGAAATCTCGGGGATAAACTGAACGCTGGGGGAAGATAACGAGTTTGACTTGGCCACCGACACGGTTTAGCAAAACGGAACATACGCGGAAGCGCCATTGCCGATAACGCCCACTCGTTTCCCCTGCAACTCGACGTCGTGCCTCCATTCTGCAGAATGCCAGAGCTCGCCTTTGAAGGTGTCCCTGCCGGGGATATCCGCCGGGTATAGAGGTGTGAAAAATCCGCCCATGGCACAAAACAGGACTTCAGCAGTGGTGTGGCTCTCTTCGCCTGTGAGCATGTCCTTGAGGGTTATATCGTACTGCTGCCGTTCTTCGCTCCAGGCAGCATAATGGACTTGGGTATGGAACTTGGTGCTGGCACCCAGGTTGTGCTTGGCAAAGACGCGTTTCCAGTACAGGTGGATTTCTGTCTGGGAGACATAGTAGGTGGGCCAGTTGGGGTTGAGTTCCGTTGACAGGCTGTACCAGTGGGCGGCTACATCACATGAGCAACCCTTTTGGCGGTTCGCAGTGCGTTATTTCGTGACGAAATAAAATACGCACAGGGTACGTGTTGTCCTGCAACGAGTCAGTCAACGGAAGTTCTCTTCTGAAATTAAACTTACTCTCCAGGTGCCCCCTACATCCCCCGCTTGTTCATAAATCTATCTCGCCATCCAGCCGCTTCCAAAATGAAAAATCGAACAGCACTGACAGTAAAGTTGGTAAAGCCGAGTTGCTCCTTTAGCGCAACTGCCGCTGAAATTCCAGCAATACTACGTCCAGTGAGTCACTTTGACAGGCAGCATGTGGATTAGACATACCCAGCACCTGCGATAACGACACGCACACCGCCTCGAGTACGATTGTTCATCACCGTTTTAGTTTGACCGGCTGTAGACGTGCCGAGTCCGAACCTGGCCCTCAATATTTACTCACGACGTGCAAAATGAATTATATCACATGGCTAAAGATCAATTGTACAGAGAGCAATACACAAGAAACAAAGGAGATGGGAGGAAGGTATAACGCAGATAAATCGGTAAGTACTGAATTAACGAAATTCAAAGCTAGAGCTTGCTCGCTCAGGGACGTGGGCCAGCGTGAGCTGCTGATATCTACAACAGCAATCAGGACTAGAATAGCCTAGAAGTAAAAGGGAAGGACCCACGGCTCGGAGTTTTGGTGGTAGTAAAACCCACTCATCGTTGCTGCAGGCGGTGCGGTTAGACGCGGGCCGGCAGAAGGAGATCGACGAGCACTGGACTCGCGTCGCTCTCGGGGCTCAGATTTTGTCACGGGCGATGTTGATTCTTCATTTTGAGAAGATTGAGTGGGATTGAAATCGACACAAACGTAATAGAAACCTGAACACTTGTAAGACCAGATGACGGAGAAGATCAGGCAGCTACTTGCCGGCAAAACTTGCGCCATTGATATCCTGTACGCGATGATCCGGGACCAAGAAACGCTCCTTCCACCGCATGAACACGGCCCCCCGATCGCGGTCAGGGATGGTGTAGTGAGGTCTTTTAAGATCGTGCTTAACGTGACGGAAGGCGGGGAAGCGGGACCAATGTACCATGTCGTCGGCCTCGTTGGCGCCCCAGTTTTGAGTACGGAAGCCGTAGCGACTGCCAATGACTTCAGCGTCAAAATAGGTGGTGAGCTCGGGATAATCTTCGGTAAGACCTCGGATGCAAAGGTAACCGCAGAGGAACGACGATGAAAAGTCGACGTCCTGTCGGTGCCGGTGAGCAGACGCAGGAAAGGCGCAGAGACATACGCACGACGATGGTTACCGTGACATCATAGCTGTTCCGACCACTCTTCTGTGTTCCCTGGAAAGAGGCGCCCGGGTAGAGACAGTGGTGAGCCTGGGTGCGAACTCGTAGACGAGTGATATCGGTAAGGGGATTGGGAGAAAGTGAGACCAGGCCCGTATGTCTGCGGTTGGAGTTTGCCACTGGCACGGCCGGTGCATGCGATTGCGGCGGCTGCGACGATGAGACCGTCGTTGTCGGAGTATGGACGGATAAAGACGAAAGCTTGCTGGCGAAGCTTGGCGGCGGCGGGGGCGCTGGTCGCTGCGTATCTGATAGCTCCTGGTCGTATGCAGAGCGTCCCAGACGCGGATGGGCGTTGTCGGCATCGATGCACGTCGTCCTCGGGTCTATCTGAATGGGACCACATGCTGCGCAGATGATAGCGTCGGCAGCGAGGAGGAAGTGACTGGCGGGGTCCACTGGACGGTGGCACGACGAGCAGACCTTTGCCTGTACGTGTTCAAGAGGAGGCTGGTCATCGAGGGCGGTGTAGAACTCGGAGGGCATCGTGGAAGAAATGAAGCAAGAGGGTCGTCGAGAACGACAACGACGACGACTAGAAGTCAAGACGCAGCCTAGCCTGTGAACGAATCTGGGCACGTGGTCTGGCCTCGATCTGATTTTTTGTAAAGTTCAAGTAAAGTTCAAGATTGACGGATCGCTAGCTATCTAAGTATTTACAGTGTTTGCCTCCGAGTCTCGCGGTGCCCACCTAACGTCCATGTTGAGTATTCCCTGTTCGGACTTTGCCCATCCCCGTCTGTGTCTGGTCGTGGTCAGATGCCTCGAATAGCAGCATCTTCTGGCGCACACCTGCTGCCGTATCCATTTTGGGCATCGTATATGATCTTGACCCAGGTTTCCTATTGTCAAGGTTACCTCTCTATCCAGCCACCGTCGAGCACTGAATATGTGTGGCTGTCGCTCCTGCTGCAGCTCCCACCGAGGGGGGATCTAGAATGATTCCATATCACCGCCAGGAACGTGTGCACCTTCTTGCCGGTCCATGGGTTCACAACCGGCTCCTCACCGCTGTCGTATCCAGACTTGAGAATGCAGTGCCGTGATATCAATGAACGCCACCAAATACTCAAGAACCCTTCTTGTTGCCTTTTCCGACGCACCTATATGGTACAAATCCTGGCAATCGGCCGCACACAAAAGCAAGCGCTTCAATCATCACCAAACTCGTACCAATACACAAAACATCACGTACACATCGGACAAGCGGATATCAACCTTTGCGCCAATGGAGCTGGAGAGCTGTCCACCAGAAACAAACAAACCGAAACCTGTTGCTATCTGCGTCCAAAAAAAGGACATTCGGCGATCCTGATATGGCGTCTAAATTGAACACAGCTAGAACAGAAGCCGAAAACCTTGGGATATCCGTTGTAGGCGCCCCCGAGACTGTTGGGAACGTGGTGAAGGAGCCGCCCACAGATGCCCTGTACTGATGAAGATCGTATTCGGTGGTCAAGATCTCGGAGTAACGGACATCAAGCCTAACTTTGAATAGCGGTCCAAGTCCTGTGCACGTCACTGGCATAGCAAGCCCAGGGTATTTCCAAGGCAAAGTCATCGTTGCATGGCCGAAAAAGTGATCGTCTGTCCTGGATACCCGGAGCGAGCCAACATGGACGGAACGTTCAGCGACAAGAATATCTACATACCAGAGATCGCAAGCGAACCCGCGACCCTGAGTGATGTGGTACATACCGCAAAACGAACAGATGCACTTCTCGTGGAGTGGTCCCCATTTGCAATCGCCAATTTGCTATATTTTCCGGGGGATTTGAGTATGATTTCCAGGGAGAAAAGCCGTAGGGGAAGTGAGGCTCTAGACCAAGACAGAGCTGCATTATAAGAGGATTGCAGAGGACGCAGAGGTATTCCATAACACGATCCGAAGTCTCCAGATATCAGAACGACCCCCAATTCTTCTCGCAGAGGAAACGAATAGAAAGGCAGAGAGGTCCCGGATGCAGGCAAATGGACCGCAGAAGGTACGATCAGGGGGGACATGAAAGGGACTGATAGCGAAGAATACGAATAACACGAAAAAGTATTTATTTACATTGTGGAATCGGAGGGATCAGAAAAACAAGCAGGATGAGTCCGTGCGGTGACAGAAGGACCCTGAGTGAAGTGACCTTGCACCTTCCTTCCTTGTACTCCCACCTTAATAGGCCATCCGGCCCTATTCTCATTCTTTTCCTTCCTCAACGTCGACGATGACCTCCCACTCCCACTCGTCCTCCACTGCCAATGTCGTCGGCGTCCACTATCGTGTCGGGAAGAAAATCGGCGAAGGTTCCTTCGGTGTCATCTTCGAGGGTACGCTATACTCTCTCTTTGCGCAGCATCCCCGTACCGACGGCCTTGTTTCTCTGCAGGCACCAACTTGCTCAATTCCCAAACTGTTGCCATCAAATTCGTGCGTCCAGCGAGTCCGTCGTTGTCCTGGACTTGATCGTCTTACCGTATCTAGGAACCCCGGAAAGCTGAAGCGCCTCAGCTCCGTGACGAATGTCGGTCGTATCGTATACTGTCAGGCTGCAGTGAGTCGACTATCCTGCCCAGGTCCAGCCCTTGTCGCCGACGCCAACTCACCATTCTGCTCTAGCCGGAATTCCTCAAATATATCACTTTGGTCAGGAAGGTCTCCATAATATCCTGGTGATAGACCTCCTCGGTCCAAGTCTGGAGGATCTCTTTGACATGTGTGGTCGCAAATTCTCCATCAAAACTGTATGTATGGCTGCCCGGCAAATGGTGCGTCCGAATCAGCTGTTGTGCTCGGTAGCGCCCCCACTAATTCGCACGCCCCACAGCTTACAAGAGTGCAGACGATACACGAAAAGAATCTCATATATCGTGATATTAAACCAGACAATTTTTTGATTGGCCGGCCTGGCACCAAAGGAGCAAATGGTGCGCTTTCTGCCGCACTATCACGGAACTTTCATTAATCTTAGGTACACTGCAGTCATACATGTCGTAGACTTTGGCATGGCTAAACAATACCGCGATCCCAAGACGAAACAGCACATACCGTATCGGGAACGGAAGAGTCTGAGCGGCACTGCGCGATACATGAGTATCAACACCCATCTGGGCAGAGGTACGTTCTCCGGACATGTTTTTTGATTTCCCGTGGCCTCATCGGAAATAGAACAATCACGACGAGACGATCTAGAAGCTTTGGGTCATGTCTTCATGTACTTCTTAAGAGGAAGCTTACCATGGCAAGGGCTTAAGGCCGCGACGAATAAGCAAAAATATGAGAAGATTGGAGAGAAGAAGCAGACGACGCCGATCAAAGAGTTATGTGAAGGCTTCCCTGGTGTGTAACACTTGATCTTTATCATCCTATCACACTCACATTTCTGTAGAGGAGTTTGGAATATATCTAAACTACGTCCGCAAGCTTGGGTTTGAGGAAACGCCTGATTATGAGTTTCTCCGCGAACTTTTCTCTAAAGTTATCAAGACCAATAATGACATTGATGATGGAGTATTTGATTGGAACTTACTCAACGGTGTGTACATCGCTCCCCTGTTAAAATCCACCAATCGAGCTTAACCTTCATTCTTCAGGTGGAAAGGGCTGGGAAGCATCACTGGCAAGTCCATTCATTAATTTCGGATGGTTCAGCACTCATCCGCTGTAATTTTCAGCAGGGTCAGCAAACTCAAATATTGAATCAAATGCAAAACGCAGGCCTCAGCCCTGACCGTCGACGCGAGCACCGCGACTCCGAACGACGGAGAGCTTCCCAAGGTGGGAACAACATCGCACCTCCCTCACCGGCGCTTGTCAGACACGGTTCGAAACAGCGCAAAATACCCACCGCCCTTACACCCGGCGGGAATAACACGGGTCAGATCACGCCCCACTCTGCTGCCGCACAGGTGAACATACCTGTGGGCTCGGGCCGGGGCGCTCAACATCCCTACGCCAATGTCTCGGGTGCTGGCTATGACTATGGACGGGAAGCGGATGAGGGTTATATGGGACAGTATGGACGGGCATCGCCTATGCTGTCGAGCGTGGGTGCTGCTCCACCAGTAGTGAGCAACGCACGGGCGAGGGGCGGTGATGTTGGTGTGTCGGGGGAGTATGGCCAGGAAGCGGACGAACCACCACGCAAAATGAGTCTACTTAAGATTCTAACGTGTCGGTGTGGTTAAGGACCCTTCATAATGATTGTTGTTCCTCTTTTCCCCTTTGCATTGCTCTCATACCTTTGGCATATCATCAGTCCATTCCCTTCTTTATACCCATTTTATCTAAGCTGCCTAATTCCATGGCTCTACGTTGGTTGTTTTATGGTGCTGCTGCTGGCGCAGTATCGGGATTATTTAATTTACGAGGCAGGATAATTGAATGACGCATCTGGTCCCGATTTCGTACTTAAACTCAGTGAATTGTGCAGATCTCAAGCGCCACACTTAGATAGTTCTTGAAAACATACAATGAAGGAACGCACGACGTAAGATAGGCGATCATGGTCATTTAGGAAATGAATGAAAGCTTCGATGTGATTTTTGTGCGTCAGTGCCTTATTCGACCTCGCCGACATTGCATTTTCTGCACGTAGTATTCGTGCCATGGCCAAGCATACTTATCCTGGACCTCTGTCCTTCACTAGCTAGTGTATCGACCCTGAAATAAAATGAACCCTCATCATGAATTCTCAACTTCTGCAGCTTACAGCGTGGTCCTCCGCACATACAGAACTAGGGTCCTGATTACAACCGAACGGATAAACGACGAAGCCCACGAAGAAGAAAACAACAAGCACACTATTGACTATTTGGAGATGACAAGGTTGAACAAATCTCCATGGGCAAAGAGATATCTATGAGAAACCCGGGACGGATCATAAAATGCAGAAGAACTCCTACACGGTCTGAGGGTCATGACTTACAGCGGCCCTACGGGAAAAAAAAGTCCGAAGCCTTGAGGATTAGAAGGTCATCTGGATGACCCCATGGCAGGAGAGCGGCAAGGAAGTAGCACCCGATAAACTCAGAGGGATCAGATTTCATTATAAGTTGAAGTTCACCCAGGGCCCAGACGAAGAAGATCAGGCATTATCTGCAAAAAGAGGTCAGGAGGGAGAGTATGTCTGGGGTCTATTAGTAGGCGTCCTATCGCGACAGCTGCAAAGAATAGCCCGACACTTGCATAAGATCGTGACGCCAGTGACCCTGCCAATCATTGTTGACATCTATTTAAAAATAGGTATTATTGAAAAAAAACACCTGATTCTAATAGAGCAGACCCAGAGAGTTGTCGAGTCCACAAAACGCAGGCCATAGACCCCGTTTACAAGGGAACACGACAGGGTATAATTCGGAAATGTGACAAACCGTAGCTAGCATCTTTCATTTGCGTCTCAGCCTCTTCACCCTCTCGGCCAAAGTATTTGGTTCATTCGAAGACTCGAGTGGAACCGAAGACGCCTTTCTCTTCAACGGAGATGGTAACGGGGTTGTTGGGGGCGTGGGCAGCAGCGATTCTATTCTCGATCGTTTACTACCTTTCACAGGCGACGACTGGGTAGAATCTTGGACACCGTACGACGCAAAGGACTTGAGATCCGAGGTGAATAAAACCTGTCATATTAATATATATTGAGAGGTTTGATGTAAAGCTGAGAATAGTTTCATACCGAATGAGCCCAACCAGCATAATCACCCCAGACATTGACCAATTTGCTGTTAACGTCTTCGTAGAGCTTGGGAGTCATAGGAGATTTGCTCTTCAGTGAACCTTTGAAACCATAGTGTTTGATGGCGATTTGATGCACATGGGTGTCGACGGGAATGACTTCTTTCTAAAGGTGATGAATCGCGTTAGGACCTTAACGTAGGCGAGAAAAGCTCGTTTACCTTGTCGAGACTCATCAAGAGAATACAATCAGCGACTTTTCTGCCGACTCCCATAAGTTTCAAAAGCTCTGCACGCGCGTCAGCAGTGGCTAAACCACGTAGACTCTCTAGCCAAAGCTCTGAAGGTTCGCGACCTGCTTTAGTGGTACCATGAGCATCCGCAAGCATCTGCGCAGTTTTCTGGATGAACCCTGCACGATATCCGAATCCTAAAGAACGTAAGGTCGCGGTTACAGACGGGGCAGCAAGAGCAGAAGGCGGAGGGAACGGGTGATAGGTACGGGTTTCGTGTCCGGATGGATCATGAAGAGAGAGCAACGCAGGGGAGTATTGCTTGCAAAGTGATTGTACCATTTTGGTTATACGAGAAATGTTGTTATTAGACGAACATATGAAGCTTAGAGCGCGTCAGTACAACAAAACAAACGCGTAAGCGAGGCACACACGAGATGAGATTTTCCCAAGGATCTTGTCTCAGCATTCTAATGCCACCGAAACGTTCCTTCACGCCAGAAAACACGGCATCGCGAGCGGCCCATTCATCGTACAGCTTTGACAAGTCAATATCTAGCTGGAAATAGTCATTGAGCCATAACAATGTTTCTGCTTCTCTGAGTGGTACTTGGGTGAGCAATGGCTGTGGGTCTGGAAATGCTGAGCGATAAAATAACGCGGTTTGTGATTGTCGTAGGCAGACGACGCGGTCTCGAAGGCACAGCCGATATTCCTGCGCGGGTATGATAGAATCGCTAGGCGTTGGAAGGGTTAGGATATTCCATCTAAATGACTGCCCACATTTGAGCACGGCAGCGAGCGAGAGCTGGATGAGAGGAAGAGGGAGCGCCTGAAATCCAGCAGGAGCAGCCATGGTGGTGGAGATGAAAAATCCGGGCCGGGTCTGCGGAGTTTGTATCAGATCTTCACCTTCATGCCATCCGACGGCAACTCATTTTTACCCAGAATCCAGTCTGTATTCTATTCCATTTTCGACAATCAACACGGCCCAAAAATTGTATACCAAGTACCCGAGGCGCTCATTGCAACTACCCCTTCACCCTCGTCGATTTCGGTACCTCCCACACCAGCCACCGACGCTCCACCGTCACCGCGCCTGAGTTCGCGGAATTCGAGCTCGTCCTTGATATCACCCGTTGAGAACCGAGCCTTGCTAAGCCTCAATTCACCCAACAAGCGTTCTACTTCATCCAATCGCGTCTTGTTCAACTTCGACGACATTTCCAAATATGTTATCCCCCGAGCCCTCTCTGTGGACGGCTAGTCATTTGCTCTACCAAGCACCACAGGATAATAGGGTATCCTGTCGAGCTTCGGGGTCCGTACGAGCGAAACTACTTCAGGTACAACCTCTGCTTCGTTTTCGACCGGGGTGCCGATTTGAGCTGCTACGAGCCTATTGTTCGCAAAGTCAGCCGTGTTCTCACATCCTGCGAGGTACGTTTTCTGAGCATCTTCTTTATCCGGTGCTGAATCTGCGCTGCGCAGGAAGAATCTGCGTTTCTGTCCTCGCCTGAGACTTCACATACCGTTCACGCGATTCTGGAACAGCTATATGAGGATCTCAATTCTTATGCCGAAACGTCTATCCCAATTGACCAGTTCAACTCCATTGAACTGAAGATCTTCCCGTTCTATCCAAATCCTCCTACTGTCACTGACTGGATGGTACCAGTCGCTCTTATAAATCTCTCGAAGCAGATCGAGGAAAACTGGGATCTGACTATGGTCAAGGTCAGTAGTTCTTGCCACCTCGCTATTGGGGTTATTTCTCATCCCTTCCTTTTTAGATTTGTCAGTTTATAGACGGTACGAACCATGTCGGTCGGATTGCTCGTCTAGCCGATTGTGATATTACCTTTGCACGGCAAGCTATCGCACATCTTTTGTAAGTACTCCTACATAACCACACACCAAGCTTACATTAAACACAGATATTATCAAGTCATCATGACTATCGACATATTCCAATATTCAAATATGTACACCCTCAATAAAAGTATTCAATGGCTGGCAGACGAGCCCCATGTTAAGGAAGAATGTGGTCCCTATGTCACCAAACCAGGTTGGTGGACTTGGTCTCTATTAATCAAGACCATTTGTGACATCCGAAATCCCAGGACGAATAATACTGGACTGGCCTCAACTTCTCCATCTCTATTCAAGAATGAAACCAGGGATAACCGTCTTTGACTGGATGGTCGCTCATGATGTCGACAAATTGGGAATTGATGTTCGCCGTTTCACCAGTTTTGGTGTCATAAAGGTGAAACAACTGTCGAGAGCATCTACCCGTGATTAATCTGTTTACAGGGATTCCTTCGAAGAGTTCATCGGTGGCCTATCCTCCTTCACAGCCCATCCGAGCTTCCTCGTGTTCCAGCGCGTCCAAGGGTGAAGAGCTTCTCAGGGACCTCACAACGGCTCCCACTGTCGCCTATCCCGTCTGAGACGACCTCATCAACGAATCTCCTGCGAGGGAGATTTCCGTACACTGCACCCATAAACGCTTCCGTCAGCCCAGATGTCGCTACAAGTGCACCACCGACACCAAGGGGGGTCTCATACCGCCCTCGCCGCCCCAGTGCGGCCGAGAAGGTCCTCGAACAGCTCAAGACTCGCGATCAACAACAGCTCTCTAGTAGTCCGAGGACTTCGTGGATCCACCCACCGTCTGGATCGCCTTCCAATCTTCATCCAGGGATCACAGCAACATCGAGCACACCTCAGGATAGCAGCCCCTCGTCGAGTAAATTTGGAAGTGTTGAATCACGGCGGCAATCAGCGGTATTGGTACCGCCTGCTGCACCCCCGAGCTCGCCTAATCTGCCCAAGGCTACGCTTACTGCGCCTGGGCCGGTGAAACCTCGGATATCACGATCTCCTTCCGCTCCTCTTGATGGTCAGATGCCTACCACTAGTGAGCATTTCTCTTTAAACTATCCGGCATCGTTGTTGCCTCTCCTGGATGGGGAACATCATACGGATGAGCTGTCCGTCCGGTTTGAGATTGGCTGGGCCAGGTTGGAAGAGTGGTTGATCGCCGTTGGAAGAGGACAGGGAAATGGAGATTATGGTCAGATTCAGATGATCTTTAGGTGAATAATGGTTGGGGTTCCGTGATGAGGCGTGTACACATTTTTTGGGGCTTCCTATGTGAGTCGAGGCTCCCTCGGATTCGCGTGTATTTAGCCTCTCGCAAGCTGATAAACAGATTCAAGATCGAGCTTGTAAAGTCCTTGAAAAGTGCGGGATAAAGATGTGATATCAAAAGCCTGAATACCGAAGCATGGCTACTTGCCGCGGTTCATGGGTATTAGCATAAATAAGCATGGATTTTGCTGCCACTCGTTTTACTTACTGTTGGATGTGACTGTATACTGACGTATTGTAGAGTCTTCTCCAACGCTACCCTCTAGGAGATAATATGATGTGGCATTCTTCACTTCTCGCAACCACTCTTCGATGATAATTTTCTCGGTGATATTGTTATCCCAATAGACTACCAATTCGAGCTCGTTTCGAAATGTCGAAGCTCCGAGATAAATTTCGCCAGGATGACATCGAAGACGTAGACCGGAGGAACGTACATAGATCGTGGGAGTTTCCCCACCTACTGGAAACTCACAGGGGAGAAGCTTGTCAGCCTACTGACTGGTCAGGAAAAGAGCGAGGATAGTCATTGATGAAACGCACGCTTCCAAAATTGGAGCCCCCGAATGAACACACCATGCCACGCCTTGCCCGGTCAATAGCAGAGATAGAAAGATCCTCCTCCCCTGAAGATGAGGCCTGCGCTTTAGACTTCAGCCCCTTCATCATCTTGATACCTTGAGGATAATAAACTGAGCCAATATCGAGAAACAAGGGGTGCTTCAGATGATCATTGGCACGTTTCTTCATATCCCTGCACCTATGCCAAAAGCGCTGACGTGATAAGAGGGCTTCAAATGACGAATGAGCACCCTCTGGTTTTAGTGGAACGAAGGTCATCGGGTAGGTATAGAATCCTATCGAAAGTATCGGATTCTCTGCTCCTCTCCGGGTATACCACTCGCGATCCAGGTACGACCTGATATTAACAGGGCCCATGGTGTACGTAGGTTCGGTTTTCCTGAACTCCCATTCTTCCCCCGTCATCAATCCCTGAGCATACCCCCTACAAAGCACACGGCCATGGCAATCTGACCAAGCACTATATAGACGTTCCCAAACGCCACTCCATGTCGCGGCATATTCTTAAGATACGCAAAGTTTCGTCTGCTGTGAATAAAGCACCGTCTTGCGAGAATCAGCGGGGTTCTCGTTCATGTGAACGGTGATTTTTCCGGGAAATGATTGACCCCCGCTCTGAAGCCTTGTATGTTAGGAAATTAACCAGAATGTGTGTAAACCGAAACGACGCACAGTGAGCTTTGCGGATCGAATAGAAGCGATAACATGAGCCATGGCCCTGTGCCATCGTTGTGTAGCGATATTGAGTCTTCTGACAGGATACAGGTCATCGATTGCAAGTGATAACGCTAGCCTCTCCGATAAGGGGGGCGCTGGTACGGGTTGGGATGGGGAAGATAAAAGACAGCAGTGTGCGCACAACAATGTGACGCGACACCCCATCGCTTACGCAGTGCGCAGCATGGAAGACGATGTGAAAGCAATTGCTCTGATCGGATTGCCTGAAAACGAAGAGTCGAGATGATAATCGTCAAGGATCCTCTCTTGATTGAGAATGTTTTCTACCGCTGCATCCGCATCGTTGAAGGATGCGAACGTCATGAAGGTCACCTCTCCAGGTATGTGAGATTTGAGTCGACGCTCATCTACGATAAAATGCACGTCTTCATTCCTATCCCCGACAGTTTCTACCCGGGCGCCTAGGAGAGGGTGCATCTGCTTTGCAAATACCCAAGCCTTGCCCACGGACTCTTCGGTGATTAAGGAAATGTCGTCGTTTGGCACCTCGAAACATACTGAGTGAGCACTATCCGAGGTCCCGTGAAAAACTCGGCCGCGCAAGTAGAAAAGCAGTTCGTTAAGACCCAGAGAGCGCTCATATACGGAATCTGGAGAAGACGAGCGCAATTTCCATGGGGCACGCATGCAAAGTTAAAAGGGGGAGTCGTGGGGTCCAAGATGGCGAGATAAACCAGGAAGGGGGGATAACATCCGTTGTTCCTTTTACCCAGGGCAAGCAACATAATACGTACTTACGACTTGATAGATTTTTACAAAGCAAGCAATCATTCACGTGCAAAGTTGTACCGTTCGTTCGTGGGAGCGCGGCCCGAACCCCGCCACTGTTGTAACTTGTCCTGAACTTCGTTAGTCGATGTCTCTGAAGGATGTTACGTGTGATTGAGTAATGCCTATGTGACCGTCATTTATGCCGTTGCTAGCTGCACTTGTGGATCCTTCTAACTTCCCTATCCATAACTTGCTTTCCGACCGCCACCATCTGGGTCATGTTACCCGAAGCCGCCTCAGTTCTTATTATCGGCGCAGGCCCTACCGGGCTCGCTGCTGCCATTGCGCTTATCAAACAAGGTATACGGGATATCATCGTCGTCGACGCTCAACTACAAGGCCAGAACTCCTCTCGCGCTGTTGTCGTTCACGCAGCAACCCTGGAAGTACGTCTTTCAAGGACACTCATCCATGCTATTTGCTAAGACTTTGATTCTGAAGGCGCTTGAAAGTATAGGATGTGTAGATGCCATCATTGCTAAAGGTGTGAAGGGCAGGGGAATGATGTTCAACAGGAACAACGCTACGTTCATTTCTGCTGAATTCCAGGGCTTGTTGGCGCCATATACTCGCTATGACTTTGTTTTGCTCGTACCCCAGACAGTGGTTGAAGATGTCCTTCATGCTGAGCTCGTTCAGCAGGGCGTTCAAGTACTGCGTCCCCAGCGCGTTGTCGGCATGGCAAGCAGCACGGACTACAAAGGCCTGAACGTTACATTTGAATCTGGAGAAGTTATCACGGCCGACTATGTCATTGGTGCCGATGGGAAAACTCCGTCGTAAGCCTCTCATTTTCCAACAAATATCCGTGTTGACATCATTCAGGTTCGTGAACTTGCTGGTATATCCTATGTCGATCCCGACAACGCTCCTATCGAGGACTCTATCGCACAATTAGTACTAGCAGACGTCGTGTTCTCCCCTCGACACACTTCTCTCTCAAACGATTGCATGATGGCTCATGTTTCACCTTCGGGCGTGTTCTTGACACTCCCATTACCTTCCTATCACCCCGATTTATCGTCAGACGACATGGTACATAGAATCATCTTCAACATTCCCGCCTCGTTGGGTGCTCCACCTTCCAACCCGTCAACTGAATACCTTCAAAATCTCCTAAACACCCAAGGACCCGCCCATATGTCTTCGGATCCAGCCGTGAACCAGCAGCCCATCCACATCGCAAAAACCGTGTGGTCATCACGGTACAGGACAAGCTCCGCCATTGCTAGTACGTTCTTCAAGCCGTTGCATACTGACGAAGGGTCTTCAGGAGGCAGAGTTGTAATTGTCGGTGATGCAGCGCACACTCATTCCCCTTTTGGAGGCCAGGGGATGAATCTTGGTATTCGAGACGTGGTCTTCTTGGCTCCAGCATTGAAAAAGAGTCTTTCGGAGAACAAGGACGATGAACTGGAATCTTGGGCTGCAGTGAGACGCACACGGGCTTTGACGACAATACAGATGACAAAACAAATCGCTGCTTCAATGAATCACATCCTTTCTCCGAACAGATTCATAGCATTTCTGTCACTTTGGATATTTAGGTTTGTGACAGGATTTGCATTCATGAGGCGGTGGGTTGTTCTACTGTCTAACTGTTACCCGAAAGCTCATCGATGAAAACAGTATGGCTGCATGGCGACTAAGCGGTCTAGGGAATCGCTGAGTTATTTCTGAAGATATAACATAAAATCTAAAGTTCAACCCTCCTCATCTGATGTTTCTGTCGGCCTGTGATCAATAATGTAACCACATGCCAAAGTCAGATTTCGATTCTCAATGGTAATAGGGGGAAGGAACTGTTGCAGACAGGGTACTGAGATATGTACGACTGGGTAAGTAAGAACATATCCATCCAGGAAGTTCCTGCGACATGAAAAGGCGGTCACGAGGAAGTTCCAGCCATTATCAAACTTCTCAAAGGGCAAACGGTCGACAATGAGCACTCAGTAAGGGATCAAGGAATCAAGCGTCCTTTTAAACCCGGAGTTACAAGCCTGGATTGTTGTCGTGTGAGGTGTCTCCTTGAAGGTCGGTGACGGAACGTTCAACTATGCGTGTGGGCGAAACGCCGACTGGTAAACGAGCCTAGTCCCAACCAGTTAGAAGCACGTTAAAGCATTCCGATTGCCAATGGTCACAGAAATGGAGTCCTAAGGATTGGCAATTTATCGGAATTACTAGCTTAGTCTGGCAACAAAACATCACCTAAGGCATCAAGACCAGATGGCGACCAAGCGCATGGCCCAAATTGACAAAGCCCTGTGCCCAGAACGAGGGTGGAAACCGATTGGAACGGCCGTCCGCTCGCGACAGACTTTGCCGTATATATCATCCGATATTGCCCATCAAGCCCATCTAGTAGGGCGTCACAGACGATCTGTAACGACATCGGAGATCAACACGGGAGCAGAGAAGTAGAGAGGCACGGGTAACGCCAGCGCATGTAAACAAAGTCGAGCTACTCTTCAATTAGAGCAGGATCAAGTAGGCGACAGCACACAAGAGTCAAGTGGAGGACTCGGACACGGAGCAATGCGAGGCTGTTTTTAGGTGATACGCAACGAACAGTCGATAATGAGAGGGCAAAACCTCACATCTTGAAGACGGCGATGAGAGCCAGTAAAGCCCAGTACACCCGTAGGACAGTTGTCGCGGTGCTAGACCTCAATGAACAAGATAGTACTCAAGCCGAAGAGCAAGCCAGGTGGAGGTGGCGGTTATGGTCCATCAGACAACGTATGCATAATGTAGGGGGGAGACCAGGAAGAAAGACAGCAGAGGTGATAGTGGGGAAAGAAACGACGTACAACCAACATGGGCCGAGCCTTATATAGGTCAGACGGTTGTGTGACATGAGCAATTTTCGCCCTCCGCTTTTTTGCGACTGGCTTAGCAGTGCTGACTCAGCCATAAATTGCCTCATTCTGCTTCACTTCCGCTACAAATCATTATCGGCAAAGTATTTCGTCCCATTGCGTGCCAGACTACTCTTCTCCTCCTCCTCCTCCACCTACAGACATCCAGGACCTCCCTATTTCCTGTCTTTATCGTGTCGTACTTTGGGGATTCCCCATTGTCTTTCTAACGGAAAGGCTATGGGGAATCCCCTCGCCACCCATGGTGCCGACCTGTGCCGTATCACAGTCACGCTATAAATTTTCTAATTTCTAATTTCTACAGGTCCCGAGGATTGCCGCATTTGGGCAGTGGTAGAAATCTCGGTCTTCCGGTATAACTTGAAGCTAGTCTCGGAGACTTCGCCTAATTTATCTGGATGTATAAATTCTGCACGATGCCGTGTAGTTGCAGACGCATTCTGCCCACCTTTCTGGCAACCTCACCGCTTTTTCTGGGCCCCAGTCACTATGGATTCACTCCTGCATGCTCGAATGTCCGAAGATCCACCGGCGGGGTCGTATTACAATGGCCATTATGTCCCTACGGAGGCGGAAATGGCCGCGTATCAGTCTACGCACGAACCTTGGGCTGCGTCCGTGAAATATGGCTATTACGGATTATACTTCTTCGCCGTCACCATCTTCATTGCGATCTTGTTTAATATCCACTTCAGGATTCTTCAGCGACGCAGGTGAGCAATAAGTTCGTTTCCTCTACGTAATTATGTTCACACATCATGCCACAGTCTTGCTGTTGGGTTGACGTCGCCATCTCTGACCTTGCAGGATAGATTATATGCTCTCTTTCGACTGCTCGCATACCCGCGCATTCCTATCTCGGTCAATAGATTCATCTCTCCGTGGTACACAGCCGGAAACCAGGGACAGACCTTGCTTCTCGCTGCGGGATTTCTTTTCACCACTCTTTATTGCTTCGCGGATACATACAACTACAGGCCACCATTTTGTACGACGTCGATCCTTTATGTATCCACACTCATTGACGAATTTTTGCTAGATGGATCTTCTCCTTTGGGCCTGCGAAGCGAATGGCTAGCTATGGCGATGCTCCCATTTCTTATAGTGTTTGGACACAAAATCAACTTCATTGGCACTTTGATAGGCAAGTATATTTCTCCCCCCTCTTGAACATTTTCTTACGTTCGTCACAACTGGGATAGGCAGCTCCCACGAGAAGATGCAGGTTCTCCATCAGGGAGTGGCGGGCTTACATTTATACATGTCTTTGGTACACACCATTTCCATGGCGATAAGCTGCCAACGGTAGGCTTGCTATGGGTCTGGGCTATCATAGTAAGAGCTCAAGAACTTTTTAGGGAACGCGGGATTAGCTATTACTTTCCACCACGATGTGAGTACAAGCCGACTCGTTGACCTGGGTCTAAATAAATATTATTTCAGTATGCCACTTGGACCGGTTTCGTTGCTCTAGTACCGTTGATTTGGCTTTGCTGTGCTAGCCTTCCAATCTTCCGCAAGGCGGGGTACGAGTGTTTTTGGATTTTCCATCTTGCAGCTGTTGGCGGTGAGCTTCGCATCTAAAACATATTCCTGCTACCTCTCATGTTTCATTCAGTTTACTTTGGATTTTTATGGCTTCACTGCTGGGAGTACCTTGATGGAGGGTAAGCCTTGCCAATGAACTTGTCGTAATCCTCGGCTTACGACGAGATGCTAGGAAGTACATGTACGCGACATTTGCGGTTTTGGGCTGGGGCATCGTGCTCCGCGTCGCTTATATGATTTATGTCAACCTCCATGTCCATGTTGCGCGCGTCCATGTAACACCCTCTGGTATGTTATACGTCAACATTCCCACGCAACTTCGATGGACCCCAGGCCAACATGTATTTCTTCGTTTCCTCAGCGTACGTCCATTCGAGTCCCACCCTTTCTCCGTTACGAGCGTACCGAGCGGCAACGACCAACCAAGCGATATGTCGTTTCTCATCGTACCTATGAAGGGTTTCACCAGTTCTCTTAAGGAATACTGCAAAAGAGCTGGTGGTCGCCGGGACCTGTTTGTTCTCCTTGATGGTCCCTTCGGCCATACGACACCAGAACTTAGGGCTTTCGACAACGCTTTGCTCATAGCTGGAGGTAGTGGTATTGCATATATTCTGTCCATCTTCCAGGATCTCGTTCGGTGCAATAAAGGCGAAGTTAGTGCGAAGACTCGGTGCAGTAGAATTGAATTAATTTGGGTCGTTCGTTCCAGAGGTAAACATCATGCTTTCCTCCCCAACTTATGGCTTCTAATTGTGTTTTAGCCCAGTACCAGAAGATGGAGAAATACGTCTCTGATACTATCAAAGAAGTCAACGATGATGGTGTTTCTGTGAGCTTCTTCGTCACTGGAAAACATGAGGGGATGGAATCAAAAAGCGGCTTGGACGATGGCCTTGTGAATAACGAGAAAGAAAAGTCTCTGTCTGATTCTTTACCGGCGAATTGGCACATTGGCCGCCCAAAGCTTCTTGACATCATCCGAGAAAGATCGCAAACATGGGAAGGACGTGTCGCAGTAACTAGTGAGTATCAAAAACATCTTCGTCTTATCACGACTCACTGAATCTCCTCTCTAGCATGCGGTTCCGAATCGGTAATATCTGATGTTAGCAATGCCGTTGCTAGTGTGCAGATTGATATACTCAGACAAAGGACAACGTGTAAAGAGATGTATCTGCAGACTGACGCATATAATTGGTAACCGATGGTTGACATGACACCACGGCTTGTATTCAGAAGTACTCTCATGAATTTATGTACGGGGCAGATTTCGTCTAGAATAAATTTAGACAGCCAAATGTGTAAGAGTGTTCGGTGACGTTCGTTGATCAATTGCATATAGGCATTTGATGCCCTTTCAGACACTATTTTCTCATTGTTTGAGTATCCAATGTCTCGAGGTTGACACTTTGTGGCGAACGGAATTCCGAAAGGGTGCATGTTCTGCAATGCTGGCTTCAACCATGAACGGGGAAAGGACCCATTCGTGCGAGCGAATATGCCTTCAAAGCAACGGAGCTACTGGTTAAGTCGCGTTCTGACCTTCAGGAATTTTTGCATCCAACGTTTATTGGTCCGTCATCGATTCATGTTAGGTTCGGTTTCGCTTTTTGGCTCCATCGCACTGTGCTTTGTCTCGGCTGCCTCGAACACTATTGTGTTTCTTCTTTTCTGTTCTCTTTCCTTACCTGGAGTCGAAGTAGATTGCTATAGTTCGGCATTAAATCATCAAGGACGTCGAGAATTAAAGCTCGTGGTCTCTAAGCAACATTTTGGGGTTTCACAAGGAGATCTTGTCCTGCCCCTCCCATCTCCATGGATTCACTGTCATTCAGTGCTGACCGTAAAAGCATCCTGCTGGTCAGAGCGATACTACCTATACGCTTTTGCACTTAGTATTGTGCTAGCTTTGGAAGTATGG
>JAUDZF010000265.1:0-28995 GCA_030407055.1 Armillaria mellea
AATAAATCAATTGCAGTTCTCGGTGGAAGTTGACGTGGCCTAAATTCAGTAGGATCTGACAGAACCTGAAAGAATTCAGAAACAAGCAGAGCTCATACAGTTTTATCACTCACTACAGCTGCAGGGTTGACATATAACATTATAAATTCGTGATCTGATTTGAAATCCAGCTAGCAGATAATGCATTCTATTGAAATAAGGTGCAAAACATAATTCATATTGATCTCTACTTACTTTCGTTTTCTCCTTCCAGAACATTCCTTTGAGGACATTGACCTGTGTGTCAAATAAAATATGACCAGTGGAAGTACATGTGACAGGCCCCAAATGGAGCCAATTATGATTTTTCAGGTAAGGAAACTACAAATACTGTGTTAGAAAGGAGTATGCATTGATGGTGAAAGCTTACTAGTAATTCTCCAGTTAAACATTGACCAGAGTGCAGCTGCCTGATAAGTGTGCCATGAAAAACTTCTGATCATCAATCTTCATGTACACGATGGTTGTCAGTGACTCGTATTGAGCATACAGATCACGCTTGTACAGTATTCTCGATATATCGGTGGTACATGATCCATAGTATAGGTTGATGACAGTATCCAAGTCCCATTGTGATGTAATGGTAGGCATTTGAAGTAGAGCAATTATTGACCCAAGTTCATTTTTATCAGGCGACGAGGCAGTGGAAATGTCTTTCATATAATACAATTCAAATTCAAACTACTATATTGTTGGAAATTAATGGATGTGTCTTTGATCCACTGCTCTATTCTTATGGTCAGCAGATTAACGTTTGAATGACAGGACAATAATCACCTTTGAAGGTAGAATATTGTGTTCTGGATGTCCTTGGCTTCCATGTTTCAGACCACATGCTTATCAAGGATGGTATCAAATAGCATGCGCATGACCAGCACATCCCCCTTGAATGATATGTCTTCTTTTGCAAGCGCCCTGTTCCTGAGTAACGCATCTCAATAACTGCATGGGTAATAATAGACCAGATACATCTATTCCAACATTTTCCTGCCAATGTCTGTATGGACAATGGAACCAAATGGAGGAAATCGTGGAATCCATTTCGTGGTGTCCAAGTCATCCCAAGTCTGGTATTCTTGTGTGGAAGATATTAGAGGTACGGGAACAAGTTGACCTGTCTTTGTGTGACTGCTAAAGAGCACCCCCCAGAATATTGGTGAATTCTGCTTCAGGAATGAAAGTCGTATGTTGATCATCAAGATAGAGCAAGACGATGTACATTCTCTACAATGTCTTTGATATGCTCTGGTATAGGTCCTTCAATTTTATTGCACCACATGTTTGTGTGTTGTGCAGAGCACATTCCAGGTTATAACATTTAGTTGGTCTTGTAAGTGCGACTGACCATGAATCTATGTCTCATTCACTATGTGTGGTTGAGTTTACTGTTTCAGGATATGTGATTTATGAATACAATCAATATATATTTATCTGCAGTATGTAGTCATCCTGAAAGTCATACCTATCATGGAGAACTCTGCATTGACCAGCGAGTTTCTCAGACCTTCTGTATCTCCATTGAACTGTGAATCCACCCCCAGCGTAGAGGATAGTATAGATGATGTGAATGCAGCGAACTCGTTTCCAGGAAAGGGAAAGAAGAATGCAGTGTTGTTGAATCTAATAGTATGTCATATTCTTGTTTATTATAGAATCATTTCAGCGCCAATGTATCTCTTAGGTACAATCCAACACGGGAGATGAAAAGGCATTTCGTTTAAAGAACACAACACCACTTGGAAGGGTATTTCGAGCTTTTGCCTGCTCATCTGGTAAGGATGTGGAGAGTTTAAGGTAGTATTTTATGTTCCTGTATCTGTGCAAACCTTATTAGTTCCAGATTCATTTACGAGGGTGAAAGAATCGACACTCTGAAGATGCCAGCTATGTATGGTATGGCAGATGGAGGTACCTGCTTTTCATGACCTTATTGTAGAATACTGATATGCTCATTGCAGATATCATTGACGTTATGATTGAGTGTAAGTCTGTGGTCATCTTCTTTTGTGTTCATACAAACACTTATGCATGGTAGAAATTGGAGGCATCAAATTTACAACTGTAACACAAGACCATCTGATGTGAAATGGGAGCACATGTGCAAATTGTAAACCAGTATACAACCAATTGTTGGCTTGTTTTGAAAGTCAAGAACAACAGAAATTTTGAAATTTGATGAGTCGATCTAGTTTCAAAGGATAAGGGGTAGGTTTTACACATACGGTATTGTCTTCAAAACAAAATTAGAATCTGTCGGTGATATCATCCGCACGTATAGAAAAGATGCAGGGCAACATGAGCATTTTTTTTTTCGCAGTTTGCTTCAGAGCCAATGCCCATTTTATCAAAATTTACTATGTGAACAAATGACTGTGACATCTGGGAGCGAGTTAGGCATGTCCTGCATTTGGTTTGTTCTTTAGGTTTGATGTCTTTACCATATAGCTTACAGTTTATTCTGTAGGGACATCCATTGTGGACAGGAATCTTCTTCGGAAGTGACTGTACAAAATGGCATATAGTACCAGTTCCACTAATCACATCAGCAACTGAATGCCACAGCTGCGATGACTTAGATGTTGATATTTAGATGCCTACTTATTTGCCCATGGGAGGGGGTATCATTGATACGAGTGTTGGGAGAGAGATTGGGATGCCTCATATTATATACCACATTCCCCATGGTAGGAGGTTTGGTGACGTTATGAATGGGCCATTGAAGAAGATCAGCTACAGGGTTAAGGGGGATGTGCTGATTATGGTGTTCAACTTAGAAAATCAAAGGGAGATAAGCAATCTTAGCAACGGTGACATCAACGGAGCTTTATATTTTGTGAACGAATAAGTACTTCGTTACCGATATATAGCATACTGACAGTGTGAGTAGACTGGCACAAACTGGATATTTCTGTTAACAGAACTAGATCTAACTCCTGGACCACATGAAATATAATTGTATACTATTGATAGCTGTGCTAGATATTGTCCTTCAGACTTCATATACTAGCGGATGGAACTTGGGGGTCTTGGCATGGTTATAATAGAAGCATGTGAGGTGAACAGGTCAGGAAACTTAACTCAGACAATTGAAAATGTATGATCAGGAAATCACAGAACGAGTGAAGAGCATTCTGAAAAAGGTAAGCGAAGCCGTCATTGAAGCTCCATACTAGCCATTAATGTCAGACAGGGAGAAAAGTTCGTTTGGGCTCTTTATTATGGAATCAATTGTGCATGAGCATGGATGGTCCCTGTTCCATTCATTTGCTCGGCAAGGGCACACTATACTCAGGATGATGTGGATGTGGATTATTGGCTACCCCATCAACGAAGCACCGGAGGTGTTATTGACACCGACATTGGTCACGACATAATTGACCGAACTTTCTTGGTATATTACGTTCGGCGGGCAAGCAGATTCGGGCACATGCAGAACGTATCATTGAAGGCTATAGGTGTACAGGCAGAGGGGGATTTGCTTATGATGAAATTAGATGGCTGCAGTGACTGTGAGGTTGGCCATTTGCTTGATGTCGTTGATGCGATAACTCATCTGATGAGGTCAGTTGATCTGAATGAAATTCTGTGTTAGAATATTGATGACAGGAATAGGATAGGTAGTACCATGTGTTTCTTGAAGTGAAGACCATTCTCTTGTTTTTATGTAAAGTGAAACAGCTGGAGCGTTTAAAACTTAATATATTTGGGGATAGTGATGGTTGTCGCCATGGAAGACTCTGTCATCTTGTGTAGCCTGAATACTATAGTCCAGTCCTATTATCGAGGTTCTCATGACGCAATTGCACATTTGATCTATGAGCAGAACACTTCATTATGTGAGGAATATGCAGGAACAAGTGTATATGTCGACCAGAAGGAGAATACTGTTCTGAGAGGCTCACTCTTAGGACATTTGCATTTTGGAATGTGCTTGATGGGAGAAATTGTGGTGAGTAGAGGTATCATTTCAAGAGGCACCAGCTCACCATCCCAAGTTTCCTGATCTTAATAACAATCACTGGTTACGTCTTGGACCACCATCGAGGGGTGCTAGCAGAGAAATTTTATTTGATGCTCAGATTAAGACATTAACAGGTTTATTTCTGAGAGATCATAGCAAGGTTTGCATTCAGACAGTTAGACATTTGTAAGATGTTGATTTGGAAGTACAGGATTTACCATCGAGAAGCTGGATTTACAAATGCAACACCCAAAAGGAATCACTGATGGTGTACGTTGACCCAAAGGTGGTGGTAAGCTTAAGTACCCTCAATGTCAAATAAAATAAATTGATAGAGAGGAAGAAAGTAGATGCACTGAACAATTGGTTCGTTGATGTTGAGGGCGCAGGTCCTTCGCATACACCAACAATGGAAGCTATACTGGACGAGTGTGCAGACTTTCCAGTGCACCTTCACATGACATTGAAGAAGCATACAAGTGTTGTTTGTCCATGTGAGGTGAGTAATACATCAACTTACTTGGCTTAATGTGATGTGTCATCAGATTTTTGTTGTTCATGTTGAAGAAATGGAAATCATTCCTTACTGATTGCCTGAGGCGTGTTGAGTAGTGTACTTTACTGTAGAATTGGCACAAATTCAGTCACTTTCACTGTAATAAAATCCTTTCTTTCTGGGTTGTAATTGCGATGGTAGAATAACCTAAATACGGTATGAGAGCAAATACCTGAACAATGTATGAAGTACTCACATACGACACCTGTAAGAACATATTATACAATATTTAAAGCAAGGATTCAATACATACTATAACTTCCAATCTACCGTCCCATAATACATGTCACATGGTTTTATAACACGTTCACTTTTCATATAGAGTTATATCCTACTGCAGTACAAGGAGCTTCACAGTCACGCAAGTAGCAGACTGGACACATGTATGTCAAGTGTTAATCAGCAGGAAAGTCTTCATTGGGAGCTTCGAAGGAAAGAATAATCCAAAGTTATGTGACAACCTTCAGGACAGGCCAAAACCCAGTGTCACATTGCATCCTTTCAAGCAATGTATGAGTACTGTGACAAGATGCCAAACACAGATTAGCAACATTCGATAAGGGCTGTAAAAACATGATGTGATCACATTCGAAGTGAGGGAAATTGGAATCCACAAAATGAGCTAGCATAACAGACAAAGTCAATGGAATGCACAGGTAAGCTCAAGCATGAAACAGACCTTTCATACACAAATTGAAGAGACTTCACGTTGGGAAAGGACATTTTGTTCTATGTATTTGGAATCTGGTGTGCATTCTTGGAAAGGAAAGGAAGGTGCATCAGATCATTGTAGGTGTACCGTTCATCACTGACAGTGAAGGGGGGTGAAAGAAAATGTGATCATGTGCTCGATTCGATGTCAGTACTGGTTAGTGTTCTTAATTCTGAAGACATCTCAGTCACAATTATTGCAAAAAGACAGACAGATATTATAATTCAATGACACATGGATACATAAATGAATGGCAATAAGTACATAAATGGACAAATAGTATGTATGTATCAAATTCCATGAATATTTACATCGACAGATAGTCTTGAGTCACCCATAGATGAGAATATGTTCTTTAAGTGATTTACTGTGAGCTGGAATGAAGTATCACCACAGCGGGACACATTGTATACACATATAGTGACTTTAAGTAGCCCTGGGAAGCGTGACATGTCTTTGATGCAATCCCAGAACATTTCCCATGCAGGTAGCAAGTCGAAGCATGAGTTTCTTGAGTGAGTGATGCTGTAAGAGAGCTGTATAGTTGATAGTTGGTTCGAGCGTATGTCTGTCACATGTGGGAGCACACTGTTAACGTCTATGTTGAGGACTTGTATACTGAACACCTCCAAAGATGTGAGGTGTTCAATGTTATGGAAATGAGCTGTGGGCAGCCATCGTCCTACCATGCAAATAATTAGTATTCAAAATGAGGGGATAGGTGACAAGATACCTCAAGCCATGCAATACAAATATTTCAGCCAAATCCTCATCTGCGGCAGGTTCTCAAAAAAAAGCTCGATAACTGTGGGATCACATCAGAGAGCAAGGGTCTCGATGCTGAAGAATGAGACGATTGACTTGAAGACGTAGATCAAGTCTGTTACATTCTTGCATGCAACTGAATCAAGCGTTAGGATACATATTCCCAGTTGCAACGATGTGATTTTCTCTTCAGTGTCAAGGGAGTGGTCAATGTCAGGAAGTAATGGGTCATGAATTTTGAGAATGGAGAGGGAGGGGAATGCATTAGCGATGTCTGGACAAATATCTCACAAAGAACAACATTGTATGGTCAGGTACCATATGAGGGACAAGGGTTGTGTGTGCAGGTCAGCCCATTCAAGAATGGCACTACCATGCAAGTTAATCATGGAAAGGGATGGAAAATGGTGAATGAATTTGACTGTGGAAAGCAGCGGTTTCCTGTATCCGGTTTGTCCAGATCTGAATATGACAATTCGACGGATGTGAGGAGCAACAGCGAAGATTGATGGTGATTTTGAATTGGCAGCAAGCAGGTTCATCCATGATTGTAAGTCAGTTTTATTGTTGACATGTATAGTGTGAAATAGGAAGGTTCGGGATGGATAGACCTAGTAATGTGCTACTTCAGAACACGCCCTGGAGGTGGTGAGGTCACCATCAGCGTTAACATCATTGATGATCTTCAAGATGAGCTCCGCACTGAGCATAGACATGGATTTTATTGTGCGGATGATGACATAGAAGGGACAGGAGAGTTAATGAGCACTGAATACAACCGATGAAATATAATAAGATATTATAACAAGGTTATGTGAAACTAATCTCACCTGCTTTATCCCATGACTTCAACACGCAGATATTGTACTAGCTGCATACAATACAGACGAGATTGGAGGGAACAACAGGCTTATGCTAGTGTTTATGATCAGACAGCTGTATTACATTCCATTAAAGAACTTTGAAGCTGACGACATAGACGTGTGGCTTCACAGCCTCAAGGTCATGGTCATGGTCATGTGCATGATGGGCTGCTGTCGACACAAACAGCAACATTGACGCAGAGTCGGGAATGTGATGATCTGATATTATGCAACTATTACATATGATTAAAGCTATACGGACATACATATTGCATACATGTGCATGTAATGAATACAATAATACATGCATTATAGATGTGAACAAATGACTATGCATTGAGGCAGACCCCATGAGAACATAACACATTTTGACAAACAGTACCTAGGCTCCAATTATAGTGAAGGGTGAATGAAGGAACAACATTAGGTGTAGACTGTTTCATGCAATCCCAGCCACCCCACTGAAAGACTCCAACATCTCTCAACCCCTTCAGGGATCGCATGAGATTCAGACACTCCAGTCCGCAATGGCAATCAGGTCAGCTACCATTTTCGTAAAGCATCAAGCCATGTTCTTACAACCGATCTTTTCTATGGTCGAGCATTGGAAGAGGCTCTCGAACATAGACACCAGGGACTCCGCACCATGCATTGACAGTGACTTTTGAAGCGGTGAGAGCAGGATAAAGACTGTAGATATGGGAAGAAGTAACGACATTCATTTGGCTTGTCGCAGGTGAAGTGAGTAATGGTAAAAAGATCGAATGGGAGTCGCTCTCGGTGATGATGATCTTTGACTGTAAAGATGTTAGATGCTGGACAGCAGTTTGAACAAAGGAAACTCACTTGAAATGATGGGTGACTGCAAACAGTCATGGACCTAGTACCCAGTTGGAGAACGCAGTACTTGCTATTGTTTTGTGCATGATCATGAAAAATAAAGTCATGCGTCTTGAAAAAAATTGACCAAGCGAAAGCTCCATTTGTGGGTATGACCACATTTAGATCCTCTGCTTTCCAGTCACAGAGTGGTGTGAGGAGCTGCAGGGCTACTGAACCCATTATACTGCCGTCAGAGCTGTCAAGGAGAGTAAAGAATTGCAGGAAGAGGTTGGATGGTAGAAACATGGAAAGCACATCATGAACATGCGCAGTGATAATGGCTCGAATGAGGGACCGAAATCATTTGTTAGCATGAGATGCTTGTACGAGAGAAATGATGTCACAGTATTCGAGAAACTCAAGCAGTAGTTCCTCAACGACTACAAACTCATCAACACAGTTGAAAGCGACGTGTATGGTGGAATCTCCAGTGTCAAGAAATGGAGAAGTCATGGTTAACATTAAAGAAATCATACAGCATTATTATACACTGAAAGTATTGAGATAGTGATCAGGTGTGATGATCATGCAAATCTTGTGCAGTAGAACTAAATGGAGTGTTCTTGTTCCTGTCAAACAAATCAATTGGAATGACTGAATAAGGATTTTTGTAGGTGTTACATTAAATGAAGAACAATAATAATGCACAAGAGTTGTGTACAAGGAAGGACGATGATTTCTCAACAAAACCATGATGGACAGTGTCTCCCTCGGTGCATTTGGGCACATAGTCCTGATCATAATGAGCAAAAAAAAAGAAACTTATGTAAATAGTCTTACCAAATAAGGTCTAAGAATAGCTCGCATTGGTTCTTGATAATATTGAACATTTTTATGCACGAGACAGTCACATCAACAGGTTAAGTTCTCGGGGAACGACTGGTCCACAATGGCAAGACATGGTGCATATTTATGGAAAGGACAAGATTGACAGTCTTCATTCTGTTAGAAGACTATATCAATGTAAAATTCAGTGGGAAAAAAAAAATCACGCACCACTGTATGTTTGTTTGAAAGGTTATCTAAGTTTAGGGAAACCCACTGCAACTGTGTTGACCGTTCCTCATCTTCACATATCTCTTTAATCAATGCTTCATCATCCAGAATGACTAAGATGTCAATGAGATGCGATTGAGTGTCAACCTCAAAATCAGCGAACATGAGGTAGTGTCAAATGTGTCGTAGTGAATTTGAGTATTTTTATATGAAGGGGTAATGTTGTTCAATTTCCATATGCCTGCACAGCTGTCTTGGAAGAGAAGAGGTCATGAGAAAAACAGTGTTGTAAATAAAGCAAACACAAGAGTATATAGGAACGACTGATGACTCACTTTGCCGGTAATGCCATAATCGCAGCGCCATCCCCTTAAAATATTGCATGCGGAGAATTGCACCAGTTCTTGAGCTTACATGCTCCATCAAAACTCCATAACAATTGAAATATAATACAACTATGACTTCTCCATACAAGTACAAGCTATTTACTACAGCAAAATTTACATAACAATACCACAAGGCAATTCGGAAATGGGAACACTAGCAGCCTTGACTGAATACCTTTCCATCATGGTGGTGTCATCAACACTGATTGGAGTTTCATCACTGAAGTCTTCATAAAAGGAATCGAAAGGTGCCAACACATCCCTGTCACTGTGAACCTCTAACACAATGGCTAGCTGAATATTGAGTGATACCCGTTCCATGTTGTCCTGTGTACAATAACCTCCAATAGTGAAGATAACCATCGCGTAGTCACCAACATGAAACTCAGAGGCTTTGGGAAGCATAGGATAATGAGTCAAGGCAAACTTTGAAAGCCCTGAAAACATTGGAACTACGAAACAGATATATCATGGGAGAAGAGATCAATCAAAACATATGCCTACCTTCGTGATCCCATGCACGGATAGCTAAAAAAACAAAAATGATCGCGATGGTACATTGATATCTAGCGAAACATACTTACAAGGACCATGAGTAATACCATCCATGGCTACAGGCTTGATAGATGGTTCTTTTTGCCCTGCACAAAGTCAGAAGCATACATGAATGGGAAGTAGGTCCGCAATCTTACCATCCTGTGGTTTCCAATAAGAGGAAAAGGTTAAACCTTCCTTGTAAACATTAAAAAGAGGGCTGCGGAACTTGAGCATTTGTGATATAGCAGCAATGCAACGAGGCCAAAGCTGACCCAAGGGTTGAATATCAATTTCTTTGTTGAATTCCCCACTCTCAAGGTTGCAATGAGTCACATGTCCAATGAGATAGAAACTCGCATCAGTGTTGTCTGAGCATCGGACAATCTTTCAGCCATCATTTTTTTGATTGACCATGTGATATCGAAAATTTCTCATATAAACAGAGAATAGATTGTAAAGGTTCATTCCTTCTGCAACGAGAGCATATTTCAAGATGTGTCTGAATGACATCAACATTAACTAAAATATCACAATTTAAGAAGGATGTGCATACTCAGCTTTCTTCTTGTTATTCCCAAGATGATCAACCAGAATGAATGGAGTGATAGGGTACGGTGTAGGGTCCCCATAAGCAATACCAAGCTCTTTCACTCTCAGCAATACCTGGACTGGTTTGATCTTCAAGAAAGAGAAAAAGAAGGAATTGGGATTTCTGAAGAAAACATTCAAACATAAACACATGTCAAATAATATGAGAACTCACGGCATGATAATGGGGGTAGGTGATCGCCTAATGTCCTTTCCTTTCAGGTTCTGTTGAGATCTGCAATCTGTATAGTAACCTGGATGAAGGAATATGAGTCAAGATACTCACTTTGAATCACCGTCAACGATAGACTCTTCACCGACTCTGGTGATGGCAGACTTGGTGCTGCTATTTCAAGGAGAAAGGTTAATATCAATGTTAATTATTAGAGAAATAAATACCTCATTGTGCGATCATTTTGCGAGTTCGTGCTTGGTTTTTCGCTGTCTGACAAGGTAGTGTCTGAAGAGACCATGCTAGAGCAAATTTTAATATAGATTCATGGAGATGATAATATTATGGATGGGGGCGTTGCATCGTCAGGTTTAGATCACTTTGGTTCCTTGTCAGGCTGAGGACTGGTAGCAGTTCATTTCATGCCTGCCGTGTTAGGCATGGAGGTTGAAGATCTGTAGTACTAGTACTCAGCAGCAGCAAAAAGAGCCAAGGTACCGAACATACTTGGCAGATTTCTTTGAAGATGATGCGCCAGTCATGTTTGTAACTAGCTTGAGAAAACCAATGAAACTTTATACATGAGTTCACTGCCAGTAGTTGGATTCACAAAATGTTAAAAATGTATATGAATATCATGTGGCTGACCAGTTGATTAATGGGAACCTGAAGGTGGTTCTGAAATTCTATACAGTTTGGAGAATGATTCAAGTGTCACAAAAGATACAATAGAATAAGATAATAGAATACTCAACATAGTTCATTACCAGAGATCTGCAAATAAGTACATGACTCAGAAGACAAAGCGTAGTCAAAGATTGAAAATGAGACAAACGTGTTCTTGGGTTGACAAAGTACGACCATTGACTTATGTTCCGAAGACTTGAATGCAAACAGGTGATCATGTTCAATACAATGCTATTCCAGAAAGCTACACCGCAAGCGAGACAGCGCTGGATAGAAGAGGACTGAGACTATCCCAAAAAGTTCAACGTACAAGCCATGTGAAGAGTAACCTGAAAATCAATATTATAAATATGATGTTCAGAATGAGAAGGAATATATGTTTTTGTAGACATCCTCACCATTTCAAACCACCATGCCGTTGTCCGTAACACTGCAGGTCCAAGCAATGCATCTGAAGGAGTTGGTTGATCAAACAGAGATTCGTATGTTGACATACAATGATGTTGTAATCTCTGTCATTCATGTGACTTCACAGTTCTTGCAGATACACACCATCAGAAGCTAGGGACAGTAGATGCTCGATGGCAGCTGTCATCATATTCTGATGAAACTCTTATCGACAACACATTTTCTGTCAATACCACAAACTCTGAAGAATTTGTCTATCTGATATGGAAGGATACACAAGAAGTAGTGTTGCAGACAGAGGGCGTTTTAGCTGAGGCCCATCATCCACCAGTTATAAGCATGGGTATGGAGTATGCGTGAGTGGTCACCATTTGAAACTATATCGATCTAAGGTTACCACAGGGGGAAAATGAATGATCTCATTCAATCCATTGTCATTGTCAGCAGTTTGACAGACAGTTTGTTCTCGAGAGCAATTCAAGGCATTGAGGCAATTTATTCTTTCATGGCTCGCTTCAACATCAAGGTCAATACCATCGGTAACTTCAAAGTTGGAGATCTGAATGCGATACATGGTGAAACACGACTTTTGATGCCTGTGGGCAAGGTCTGCATGCCCATTGTTGGTATTGAATCCATAGACAGTGGGAATGCACTTAAGAACATGCTCTCTCATGGTTCTCATCAATATACAGAGGACAATGTCATATCTTATCTGAAGTGGGAACACGCTGTGGATGGAAAAACATAAGCATCTTCAAACAGTATGCCAGGATCATTGACTAAAGTGAATATAGTGTCGTATCAGATATGAATCCAGCATTGTTGAAGCCAGGCCATATAGTGGATGTGGGGCTATCATTCCACTTAATCAAGATGCCAAACCATGTCCTGTTTCAAGCACAACTCGACTCTTGCACTGTCATGGAGCATGGAGGTGTTGAGGTAATCTATTGTTGGATGCGAGATTTATAGCTGAAACTCTTACAGGCTCTGAAGGTTATTATGAAACAGCATCAGAGTGAAGAAGGTACATCACAGGGACCGCTGAAGAAACAACGTGCTTTGGAGAAAGGATGTAATTTGGATATTGCTGGAATGGATGTTGACATTGACAAAATATCGTCTATGATGTCTCAAACGAAGGCAAAGTAATAAATAAATTTTCATAAAGTAATATCAAAAACTACTATCAAAGATACATTTTTTTTTACTCCCCACA
Source organism: Armillaria mellea (assembly GCA_030407055.1). Lineage (NCBI taxonomy): Eukaryota > Fungi > Basidiomycota > Agaricomycetes > Agaricales > Physalacriaceae > Armillaria > Armillaria mellea. The sequence continues at coordinate 12,775 of JAUDZF010000265.1, forward strand.
AATATGTATTCTTATACTGATATCAGAACAATGCAATGACACAAATATGCACTTGATACTGTATTCTATCCATCGCACGTAAAGCTTCCCACACTGCGCTGCATCATAGATGGTTATATCAAGTCCAACCAGATGTGGAAAACGAGAAGCATCGCAGATAGTGATCTTGAATGTCTCCCACAAAGATGGTAAATCGAGTGGTGTATCGCTCAGTAAAGTAATGCCGTAGCAAATTGTTAATGAATACAATTTGGGCGATGATATTTGAGCGATATGCAGAAGAACGGTGTCAGCGTCGAGGTCAAGCATCTGGAAGCCAAATGCTTCAATATGGTCGAGTTGTTTGATATTCCTTAGATGAGTGACAGGCATCAATGTTCCTATAATGACGAAAATGAGGAAAACAGGGTGATAGCAGACAGTCAATGATGCACCACAAGACATGCAATGCAAAGATTCCAGAGTCAACCTCATTCTGGGTATGTCCTCAAAAAAAGCATTCAAATGCACTGGACTGGATCGTATGTAGAGGTTGTGGACTTCCCAATAATATGGAACATCAATGAAAATCTGGATCAAGTGCCAGACATCTTCACTCCACAGAGAATCCAGCACGACTTGACGCAAACCAGGTGTATTAGATGTAAAGGTTTCCTTGTCATCTGAAGAACTATCCACATGACTAAGGGCAGTGTTGCAAACGTTCAGAACCATGAGGGAAGGGAATGCGATGACCACATCATGTGATAGGTGCGAAAGGGAAAGATCTTGCAAGGTCAAGCATAGTGATGCTACAAAACCTGGCTATAAGCTGCATGGTTGTGACAGGTGACCAGCTGTACATCACTTGACCTGATCTCCATATGACGAGGCATCGAATGTGGGGAGGAATTGCAAAATCGACACATTGTTTAGCATTAATGTTGAGAAGACTGTTCCAACACTGAATGTTGGCCTGAGAATTGACACGTAAGGTGTGAAAAAGGAGCGGTCAGGAAGGATAAACCCAATAACGTGCAACTTCGGAGCAGGCTCTCGCCATGTGCTGATCACCATCTGCAGTTGCTTCGTCGATGATCCTCAGCACAATTTCTGCACAGAGAGCAACCATGCTGTTTTGCAGAGTATGAAGTGATGAAAGAAAGTATGGAATAATCATGCAGGACCGTGCTATTATGCAAACAAAGAGTGAGACTTGTATGTTTAAAATGTCAGATGATTGCTCACCACAAATAGTCATTTAAGGTGTACACAAGGGCATCTAAGACGAGGGGGAAATAAATAAAAAGATCAGTCAAATGTGAGCGATGTCTTACACATGAACAGAAAACCTAACACCATAGAAGAGATCATGGACTTGCAGAATGATGACATATTGACAGAGGCGGTAAGCAAAGTTGCATGTTGAGAGTAATCTCGTTAACTGTACATAGGGTCTTGCTTCGACCTGTCAAGGTCTATTGTTTGGTACACATTGCTTTATGCCATTACTTGTTCATGTTGACATGCACAAAACCACACATTGTATTGGCCAGGCAACATTTCATCCAGAATCATGGCTTCAGATTGACACAAACGACGCAGTCATAGACCGAAATATTGAAAGGGCCAAAATTCTGAAACAAAAAGGAGTGGTGAGATGGGCGATGTACTTCATATGAAAACAGAAGTGCACCAGCGCCTTCAAAAACAGACAACTGGCACCATATCTTCCAGCAGAAGGTCCACCCATCAAAGGAAACGTCCTTGTAGTAAAAGTGCACAATTTTCAAGGTGCCGTGGATATCGAAGAGGTGGAAACCAAAGAATTGATGGATCTTGTAATATCATGAGTGGAATGTCCTACTCCATAGCAAAAAATAAGAAAACACTGACAGATATCTTCATATAGGGCGTTGTCAAAGGAGAAGCTCAGCCTCATTGGACGTAAAGATATGAGAGCAGTGAAGGAACAAGCGGAGGAAGAACTTGATGGCCACTCATCAGAATCAGGTGATTGATTGCATCATTTGACTAAACATTGTGTCACTCCTCGCACCGTTTCTTCTTTGGCCTCGGTGTATTTCCTTCCTTCGGTTTTCGTTTACATCAATATCGATCACCTGGTTTCGTATAATCACTCTTCTGCATTTCAGACTGTTTTGATACTTCTTTTCCTGAATGGTGATGATCCAATCTGTTAATAGCACCTTGGATGCACTCTAACCTTCATTGAGAGGAATCTTCAACATCTGTCGCACTACAAGTGTACTGGTCTATAGATGTGCGGTTGTCAACTAGGCTTTCGAGAGTTTGCGATGCATTCTGTTTGTCCAAATCAGATCCATAAGCTTCCAACGTCTTCAGTCATAATACATTAAGTCTCTTGTTTTCTTTACGGTAGTCCTCTGATGGGTGTTTCTGTATAACAGACAAATCAAAGGGTCTCAAATTAACAAACCCGACAACAATTTAACTCTGGATACCATAACATATGGACTCTCCATGCCATGACAAGACTTCAAATCAACTAAAGCCATATCCATGGTTTGACCTTGAGCTTTGTGCACTGTGAAAGCAAATGCAGGCATAACAGGAATTTGGGTCCGTTTTATTTGACATCTTCTGTGACTATAAGGGTGAGTGAACTCCATATCGACATCATCTGCTATGACTGCGGCCTCTTGATCATGTAGTTCAGCCAAAAGTTTGCCTGTCATGTGCAGAACTCTCACAACACATGACAGAGCATATCATTGACCCTCCTCATCTACTCGATATCTAATCTTCTCTAATGTCCCAACAGATCTGTTCACAACTCCACCGGGCACGTCAATGTTGGTTGATATCATCATGGGCATTCCGATAACCAGAGGTAATGCACCCATTCTCTGGTTCGTATTTCCAGAAGACAAGGATTGTAGGTGGTTCTGAAGACCATGATCAATAACAGGTAACCCTTTATGCAAATCCACCGAATGATAGTAATGAAGTTCTCTTCCATGTTCCTGAGCGAAACAGTGTGCCATTCTCTCATTAAACGCATCTTTGACATTGTTCTGAGGGACAACAAGGGGAGTCCTTGCCCAAGTTTTGTTAGTCCAATCAGGCTTAACATTGCTCAGCAAACGAGTAAAGAGTAGCTGTCTGTCTGCCCCTGTACATGTGCCTGTGCATAAATGTGATAGCAATTCAACAAAAGGAATATTTTCTGAGCCTCTTTGCCTCCAGACCTTGTGCAAGACAATGACAGTGTCTATAGACAACCAAAGCAATTTACCTTGCACTTGATCTTGACTGATTTGGGATGTTGAATATCGTGTAATGGAACCATACAACTTATGATCTCTAACAGGTGGAAGTTGTGTGAAATCGCCTGCAACAATCAGGTTGATACTGCCAAATATGGCGCTGTCTTCCTTGGCAACGCTTAATGCTGTAGAAACATTGAAGAGTAACTTGCAACCTACCATAGAAATCTCATCAATGAACAGGTAATCAACACCTTGCCACATTGCCACAAGTTCACACATGGTTTTCATAGATTCTCCATGTCTGTTCATTTTTCCTAACATTAAAGCAGAATGAAGTGTCATTCCCTGAATATTTCTTGCAGCAATGCCAGTATATGACGCTAAACAGAACCTCCTACTCTGACCACGAGCATCAAAAAAATGAGTCAGTGCACTGATTACTGTCAACTTTCCTGTGCCACCAGGTCCACTCAAAAGCATTCGCAATGCCTCCGGCTTCAAAAGAAGACTATGCTGAGCAATAATTCGAAATGCCCTCGCCTGCTCCGTGTTTAAGGTATACTCAGCAATAATAGCATCGATGTCAACATCATGAATGGGACTAGACACCGGTATGTCCTGCCTAATACTAGGAACATTCATCACAGGATTGACTAAAGCTTCTCTGAAAGCAGACCCATCCAAAACACTACTTTGTTTTCCGCACAAGGACTCCATCCTTTCATTAGTAGACTGAGAGGTCGCATCAGAGGGGGAAGAATACATGGAGGATTTCTTCCAATTTACTTTACACTGATCATAATGTTGTCTCCACACCTTTTCCAATGGTAAACCAGGTGCTGAAAGATCTACACATTCCATTCTAGCCTCGAGGACGTGGTCATATGTACCAGGCACAAATTTTACAGGTCTTTCATGAAATAAACCTGCATGGTTGGCAAACTGGAGACAATTGTCTACAACCGCATTAGTGACAGCCTGTCTATCTGAAGCAATTACATCCAATGCATGAAGATGATCAAGGATGGCCTCCTCTGTGTTCTCTTCATCAGCGAAGTCATCGGTGTTATGTCGGTTTTGCTGATAGGACACTGTATGTTCTTTCCTGCATGCACGCCATTGTGAAAAGTGATCATCTTGACTATCCCTACATTCATGTAAAATCTGCATATTATCCATAATAAATGTAATTCTATGAGAACAATGTTCACGAAAGGCTTGAAAGGCATCTTCCCAACTCTGACCATCTGCTCGGAGGTCGGATGCATGGCACTAAGGTTTAAAAAATATCAGCATTAATCTACAGTATCATGCATAGACATCATCGTGATCTTGGCAAGGTATGTTCACACCCGAAGGAACGGGAATTCTCCTATTGATAGGCAAAGAAATTACCTGATGATAAGATTTACAATCTGGATGGCCTTCATCAAAGACGGCATTTGGCCTGTTCCAATGGGTGTCCTCAAGCACCACAGTGAGTGTGTTCCATTCAGTACCTTCTAAAGAATCCAAAATACCAGCTGAAGTTTTATCTGCATTCAAATCGTTGTGACCAGAATCTGCAGGTTCATTCTCTTCAACTAAAAATAAGAAATTGTCTCCATTTACACCCCAAAAGTCGTCGTCTTCTTCTTCAACATTGATGTCATCATCAGCATTGTATTTATTGGATTTCTTGTACACAGTCTTCACCTTCTTCACTCTTGCAAAATATTCCCACAAATTCATATCTCATAAGAAGTTACCTTGTAATTGATAGTTGCAAACTCGACTGGACTGGGGGACAAGACGTCCACTACCATGATCTACTGAAACTACTATTTCCTCCTCTCCATTGGTAGAGACATTGTCTTCATCATCGCTGTCATTGAGACACTCTTCGTCCATATGAACTTGTGCTTCCTCAGAGTGAGCAGGGACTGGAACCTTGGATTGATCTGGCTCCGCATGTCCGAGCAATATGTCATCAATGAAAGAAGGAAATTCATCTTCAGGATCTGCACAATGTGATGATGCCTGAGCAGAGGGACGACATTCAGGTGAGGGTTGTTCTTCTTCAATAAATGATTCAAAGGCTGTCCAATAAAGGGGTGAAAATTTATGAGATGTGAAATGATCTTCATACTCCAAAAGATACGAGACCACTTGTTGCACTGATAGCTCTTGATGTGATATCATAGCATAAGAACAGTGCTGCAACAATTTCTTAGCTCGTATCAAAACTTCATCCTTGTCTGGGTTATATTCTCCGAGCTTCTGTATCAATAACTCAAGTGCTGCATAAGCGACATGCAATTTGAGCTGTGATTTGGTGATGTAGTCAGTAATATAATACAGAATAGCTTTAGCAGATGTACCAGACCCAATGAACTTGATATCCATATTGCACTGCATGGCCCATATAATTGTATCATTGAAATTGTTAACAAGGCCATCCAGACAGCAGAGACACAGCTCACCTTTCTCGTAATCAAACAAGGATCTTTCCACATAATTATTTAGATCGAAATCAAAACAACATATGTGCTCGTACTTATCACAATATTTAAAACAGGTTTTTGAGTGAGAATGAATTTGACAGTCTTTAATGAGGTTTCTAAAATCTTGATCCTTGGCCTGTTGTATTAGATGTTCAGGAATGCCGTTCTGTATTCCGCATACCACACAAGCATGCAAAGCATCAGAAGGCACAGAAACAATGTCCTCATTACCCTCTGATGGAATACAATTGGATATTGCATCATCCAAGTATGCAAGAAGTCGATCTCTGAACTCTACATCATTGTCTTGCATAATCCTGTGTTTGATCTGATCAGGATTCAAGGAACAATCGACCCAGACCATCATGTGGCAATGCAACATACCACAACCTTGCACCTCGATGCAGCCATAGTAAGCATTAACCAAGCCGAGTACACTGCCATCAAGATTCTCCTGCTTCGGATCATAGCCAAGAATCGTTCAAATGAAGGCCTTCATATAAGTGTTAAAAAACATAGCTGCAACAACGGGGTTCTTAGCTACAAGCACACTCTGGTCCCAATATTGCGGGATATCAGATGGTAACATATCATCAACATCAATGTCGGATCTGCCAAGAAATTTAACAACAGGATTGTAAATATCAGCCAGATTGATAGTGATATAAAAGCTGGCCAGTCCCTTATCCATCATCAATGCCTTCACCTCATTCCTTTTAGTGAGGCACGCCATACTGGAACCAGGAATTGCAGATGCCACAGCATTGACCTCCTTCATCAGAGTTAAGACACGATGCTCCTCAGCACTGTTAGCAATCAAAAAATCACCATTACTGACACGATCTGCAACTACAGCAACAGCAGCTGCAGATACCATAGCAAACCGATTCACAGCTTCAGGAAAATGTAAGACCCAAACTTCACGTGATCAAAGACTTGGGTCTAGGTCTCCGGCTGTCTCGCGTTCGGACAATCACCAGGGAGATGATAAGGGTCTAAGACTCTGAGAAGAGGTGGGCTGCTTAGAGCTTGGCTCGATAGAGAGTGGTTTGGTATAGATGAACTATAGTTTGAAGCTGAAGTATTACAGCAAGAACTGTGCTACTTATATAGGGTTCTGGTCATGTCTAAGAATAGTAATAGAGTCCATGGTACATGTGGTAAATGTCCTGTGTTAGCAAGGCATAGCAGTCTGGCTGTGGTAGGTTCGGTAAAGGCATGGTGTGGGTGCTTTGAGTGATAAGATAAGCGATAAGCACCCAATAAGATAAGATAAGCGGAAAATTGTAACATTACCCCCTCGTTTAAGACAATCGTCCCGATTGTCAGGTCCGGTTTTCTAGATTGTTGAGGTAATCTTGAATGGCTTCTTTGGCATTCTCCATTTCTGAATCCCATACCCATGAATTGTGATCCTTGGTCCATCCTTTCCATTTGATGAAGTAATCTGTTACTTCTTGTGACTTCTTCCCTTTCTTTCCTCTGGTCTTGCAGATCCTTGAGTCCAGTACCTCTTCGATTTTGTATTGTTCTTCATCATCTATGAGGTCCGGCGGTGGAGGAGCTGGCATTTGCTGGTTTGGGAAGGCTGGTGGGATATATGGTGTTAGGAGTTTTTCATTGAATCGGGAATGGATTTTCCAATGGGGAGGGAGTTTGAGCTTGTAAGCCAAAGCCCTGGTCTTTTGGACAATTTTGAAGGGTCCAACCTGTTTGTCGTCTAGCTTTTTCTTTGGTCATGGGAGATGTAGGTTGGCACTGTCTAGCCAAACCTTGTCTCCTATCTGGTATTCCACCGATGGCCACTTTCTTTTGTTGTATTGTGCTTTCATTTGTTCTACAGCCTTCTGTAGGGCTCGTTGGGTATCTTTATGGATTTCCATTATTTGGCTGGTGAAATTTTTGGTGGCAGGGTTGACAAACAGTGATGGTCGTGTCGAGTCTGGGACTGTTTTGGGATTTCATCCATAGAGAGTCATGAAAGGGCTTCGCCCGGTGGCAGAGTGCACTCTGTTGTTGTGTGTGAACTCCGCAATGGGTAGCCAGTCGCTCCAGTCTGTTTGTCGATAACTGATGAAGAGCCATAGGTATCCTTCGAGCTCCTGGTTGACTCGTTCAGTTTGCCCATCTGTCTGGGGATGGAAGGCAGTGGAGGCGTTTGGGGTAATGTCCAGTAGTTGATATAGGTCTTTCATGAATGTGGATATGAACTGGGGGCCTCTGTCAGAGATCACTACTTGCGGCATTCCATGTTTGGCATAGACATGATCTTGTAGGATTCTGGCCCATCCCTCCATGGATAGTTCGACGTTGCATGGTACGGGAATTATTGCTTTGGAGAATCTGTCGACTATGACCAATAGGGCATCATACCCTTTGGACTCCGGTAGTCCCGTGACCATGTCTACAGAGATGTGAGTCCATGGTCCTTTGGGGATCGCGTTCAGATGGAGTGGTGCGGCTTTGGCTTGGGTGCTGGTCTTCGTTCGTTGGCATGCCTCACATCCCTTCACATATCTTTCCATGTCTTTCTTCAGCTTTGGCCACCAATACTCTCTTTGAATCAACTCTTTGGTCTTTTCTATGCCTGGGTGTCCAGCGGTAATGTGATCATGGCTTTGGGCAATGATCTCTCCATGTAGAGTGTTGTTCCTTGGTACGTATATCCTTCCGTTGTAGAAGAGCAACCCCCCTTCCTTCGTAATTCCTTGGTCATGATTTAAGGAATTGGCGATTCCCTGGTCCCAGGACTTGGTCCATCAAAGAGCGTCCTTGATTTGTTCATGGGTTTTGGTGGTCGTTGGCATGATGAGGGCGCAGAAGTGTTCTGGTCGGAGGACTATGATATCATTGTTGTCATCCTTCCCTTGGCTATGATTGTCTCGTTGAGATAGGAGGTCTGCCTTCTTGTTGTTAATGCCGGGTAGGTGTTGAAGGGTGAAGTGGTACTCTGCGAGTTCTGTGATCCATCATGCTTGTCATCTGTTCAGTTTTTGGGGCTTCCGGAAGTATTGGAGATTCTGATGATCCATCCAGATCTCCATGTCTTCCAGGGCTCCCATGAGGTAGTGGCATCATTCATCTAGGGTGAGCATTATCGCAAGTAGTTCCTTGTCATAGATTTTGTAATTTTGCTCAGTCGTGTTTAATGCTTTTGACATGAATGCAACTGGTCGCCATTTTCCTTCTTGTTGTTGGCTGAGTACCACGTGGATGGCTCCGTCACTGGAGTCTGCTTTCACCTTAAACCTTCCTTTCTCCGTCAGGATGGCGAGGACTACGTCTTCTGCCATTTGCTTCTTCAACTGCTGGAAGGCCTGATTCTGGGCCATTCCCCAGGTCCATTCCGCATTGCCCATGAGTTGGGTGAGTGGGCATACAATTTTGGAATAGTCTCTGATGAACTTTCAGTAGAAGTTCGTGAACCCAAGGAATGATTGTAGTTCCTTTTTCTTTGTCAGGGTCAGCCATTCGGCAATTCCTGCTACCTTTACTTGGTCCATTCGGACGGAGTTTTTGCTGATGATGACCCCTAGGTATTCTGTCTCTAATACCTCGAATTTGCACTTCTCTGCTTTCAGGAAAAGCTTGTTTTCCCATAGGCATTGAAGGACGCGTCAGACGATCCTTCGGTGTTCATCCAGGGTTTTCGTAAAGATCAGGATGTCATCTAGATAGATGGTGACCTTTCCCTCGGCGATTAAGTCCTTGAAAATGTTGTTCATCATCCACTGGAATGTGGCCAGTGAATTTGTCAGTCCGAAGAACATGACCGTGGGCTCAAATAGGCCATGGTTAGTCCTAAATGCTGCCTTTTCTTTGTCTCCTTCTTTGATCTGGATGTTATTGTATCCCCACCTGATGTCGAGCTTGGTGAAATACTTGGCTCCCTGAAGCTTGTCAATGAGTTCGGTAATGAGGGGGAGTGGATAACAATTCTTGATGGTCATCTCGTTCAGTTTTCGGTAATTCTGAACAGGTCGGAGTGAACTGTCCTTCTTTTTTATGAAGAAGAATGGGGAGGCGAAGGGAGATTTTGAGGGACGAATTTGTCTGGACTTGAGGTTCTCGTCTAGGAATTTGTCCAATTGTTCCTGTTCATTCCTGTTCAGGGGATAGACCTTGCAGTCTAGCATGGATCTGGCATTTGGGACGAGTTCGATGGCATGGTCCCAGGGTTTTCGCTCGGGGAGTTCATCAAAGTTCTCTTTCGAGAACAAGTCTTGGTACAAGTGGTATTGTTCTGGTACCATTTCTTCAAAAGTCTTCTTCAGCTTGTCCTTGTTTGCTTGAGCAGCTAGGTCATTGGCGTGATGTACGGCCCATATGACCAGCTCCTCCTGCATATTGATGGCTAATATCGTTTCTCCTTCTTCAAGTTCTTTGTCCCATCTGTCATCTGGGTCTGCATCGGGTAGTGGGAATGGGTTCTTTGTGCATTGGCACCATCCGAAAATGAGCGTGCCGGTCTTCCAATTGATTATCAGGTTGTGGCGTTTTAGCCAGTCATGACCGAGGTAGATGTCCTTGGCTCCAAGGTCTGTTACTGCAAGGTCGATCTGTTCGCTGTGGTTCCCAATGGTGAGTCGTAGTTCTGCAAACTCCGTGATGTTTCCTGCTCTGTTGCGTGTTCCATCTGCATTGTAAACTGGAATGGGCACCGCGGTTTTTTGAGTGTAGAGTCCATGCTTTTCTACATAAGATCAGTTTATCAAGCTGCCTGTGCATCCGCTGTCAATTAGTCCTTTGGCAACATGCTCTTCCTGGTTAACGGTGGACTTGAGTCGGATGTCTACCATCAGGTCTCGTCTGGTGCTCTTGGTTCCACGGATATATCGGATTGGTTCTCAAAGTTCGAGAAGTAGCTCCCTTGCCTCTTCTCCTCCCTTCCATAGACGAGTCACGAGCTTGTCTACTAGTTCCTGGTGTCGGTCTTTGTGGATCCAATTATTCAAGCATGCCTTTGCTTCTGAATAATTTCGTGCTCCCTGTATCGCTTGGAGCATCCAGTCGACTTCAAAAGGCTTATACCAACGCCACAAATGTGGCAGAGCACTAGTGTCTGGGATGGTAGGATGCCAGTCTTTGTCGCTCTGTATGTCCTTTTCTTGTGAGTCGGCCTTCTGTGCTGCCCACCATCGTTGGTATGCGGTTTCGTCTTCTTCGTCTGGCACCTCTACCATGGTAACCTTATGCCCCCTTTTCACTGTCTGGGCACTAACAGCTTCCTGTCCTGCGGCTTTGGAGTCGTCCTTTGCCGGTCATGCGTCTTCATTGGGGTTGGGCGGAGGAGGAATAATGGGAGGATACCTGCTTCCAGTCTGAACACCAGGGCCAACCCCTCAAGGGTCAGGGGGCTGGTCCATGAACGTTGTGTTCTTGTCGCATGAACCGTGACTGCCATTACCTACTGGTGTCAGCAGTCGGGCAGGACTGTGCTCTGTTCCTTTGCTGTTTCTGACTCAGTGGTTCATTTGTTTCTCTAGTCCTTCCCTGTCATTGCCTTTCCCTTTAGGCGGGTTGGATGGTCGTGGGGGTCTGGAGGGAACATCAGCCGATGTTGTGGAGGGGCCCTCTGCCCTGTGCCCCAGAGAGTTGGACTCCGTGGTCTTGGCCTTTGGCAGGCGCTTGAGATTCTCCACATCAGTCCTTGCGAGGTGCATCTTGGCCTTCAGGGAAGGTGTGGAATCTTTCAACTTCAGAGGCCCAAGGGCATCCCATCTACTTGATTCAGACCCGAGTCCTAATACTTGTGTCAAGGGCACCAGTGCCACCTGGTATGTCCCCTCCCTCACAGCGGGCTCGGAAGTCGTGTTGTCGTTGTTCATGTTGTCCAGTTGTGCTAGGATGGCATATCAGTTTGATTCTGAGGGTCCTGGGTAGCTAGTCATGCTGGAGACGTTAAAAGCGGTAGATTTGGAGACAGTAGGTAAAACATGCGATGTAACTAAAGAAGCTTTATAAGTCCGACTAGCATATGATGATTGCGTACCAAGACCTGAGGAAGCGGCTGTCGAAGGGGAATTGAGCCCTTGACAGCCTACTCTTTTACTTCCTCCACCTTCAATTCTGATTGTTCTTGTTTGGCCACTATGACCGAGCGAATGTCCTTTGAATCCTGCTTCTTGGGGCACTCCTTCGATAAATGTCTCTTCTCTTTGCATCAATAACATCTCCCTTCTTTTTGCAGCTGGTCTATCTCCATTGCTTGCCCTTAGCCATGATATGTTGTCCATCGTCCTGACCCTGCATCCCTAGTCGTCGTCTTCCCTTCACCCATCTGCTTGGCTAGCGTCAAACTTGTGGCCCCAGCATGCTTGCTGGGGCTGTAGTTGGGTGGTCTGGGCTTAGTGCTTGGTAGGAAGCGGGTGGTGATGTTGGAGTGGAACGACTGGTCCTTGATTTGTTTGGTGTGGATGAGTTCGATCCGTTCGCGCCATTCGGGGTAGGTCTTGGGGACGTTGAGTCCTCCAGCGATGATGGAGTCGATGTAGTACTTTGGTACTCCATTGCAGGCTGCACGTGTCATATGTCCCTTCTCTCCGATGTCGTAGCATAGGCCAGCCAACTTCGCAAGTTCTTCAAGCTTGCTGAAGTAGGTCTTGGCATCATCTGTGCCCAGTCAAAGAAGGTACATTCTCTTCTCATGTTCTTCTTTGACTGTGGGGTTACCGAATTGGTCTTTGATGAGGCTGATGAAGCTGTCCCAGTCAGGGTATCGGTAATCACCGCCGTAGGAGTCGTAGAAGTCACTGACCTTGTGGATCCACCAGTCCTTGGTGGGTCCTTTGAGGAGGGAAGTGGCAAGGAGGGTTTTCTGCACCGGGGTGTGGTAATAGATTCCATGGCTCGAGAAGTAGGCCAAGCAGTCCACCACAAACCATGTGATGTCTGTGTGATCCCCAGTGAAGGGTTTCGGGATTTGGTACAGGATTGGTTTGATCCCGTAGAAGGGGGCTCTCTCTGGTCCTGTACCGGTGGGTTGGTTCGGGGGTTCTGGGGGAAAGTTCAGTTCCTTGGGATAACCTGGTAGTGAATATAGGTCGTCCCTGTCCTGCATGTGTTTCTTTGGTGCAGGGGCACTGGGGTGTTCGAGCTTCTGGATCTTCAGCTCCAGATTGGCTAGAGCCTTTTTCAAGTCTCTTTCCATGTTCTGTAGCTGGTCTCGGAGATCCACCTGCTTTCGCAGTCGGTCTCGCTCTACCTGCCCAGGGCTGGGGGGGTCTACTGGCATGTCAGGGTCTGCAGGGGGTTCTGGTGGGTTTGAGGGGCCAGCTTCATTGGGTCCTGCTCCGGCGAAGAGGCGGCTCTGGGGGTATGGGGCATGGTGTCCGTATTGTCTTATGATGTGTGGTGGTTCGTCTGGGAGGGGCTGGGGGTATTCGGACTTGTAATCCAGATTCCCGAAGGTTTCTGGGTCGTAGTTGAATGTGTCGAATCCAGATGATGCCAAGCCTATGGAGCTCAGTCTAGTAGGCGTTGTGTTGGTCCTCAAGTTTGAGGAGGGCTCGTTCCAGCTCCTCCTGTTCCTCTGGTGTCCTTCGGTGTACTCCCATGACTTGTGATCCTGCTGCTGGCCCGTATAGTTCTCTATCCATGTTGGCCTCCATTCAGAGGCTGAGGTCATCTGCCATTGCGGTGTGGAGGTCAATGCCTTGGGGCCTGTGCGTGGTGAGCCAGAAGTCCATGGATCATCGTAGTCTATATCCTAGGCAGGTGCATCGATGTCGTCCTGTCATATTGCCCATGCCATTGTCCTTGCTAGTCCGAGGATGTCCTCATCTGTGGAGGAAAGGTACGGCCCCTCGTAGTCGAGGGCATATGGGTTGAGGGGGGTCATCTGGGAGGTTGTGGGGTATGCTGACGATAAAGGGAGTGGGGTTCTCTGGGAAATAGTTTCTGGGCCAGTGGAGGATGGCAGGGTAGTCTGGGTCATATGGCTGAGGGGGAGGGGGGTCTGAGAGGTCCATCTCGGGGACAGTCTCTGTCCTCCCATCCCTCAGTGTCATATTCGGGGTGTCAGGGAAGGGGTTCGGAGAGCACGATGTGGATCTGCTCAGGGGTGTCTGGTAGGGGGATCTGGTGTGGCTCAAGTTCCCCAACAAGAGTGGATATGTCGTCATCAGAGTTCTCCTCAATGATGGGGAGCCAGTAGTCATTTGGTAGTCCTTGCTGCTGTGTCGCTGTCTGTGCCGTATTCCTCATCCCAATCGGAGTCAACTCCATGATTGGGGGTTCATGGTATGACCAGTCTCCCTCCTTGACTCTGAACTCCATTCCCTGGGCAGTCCGGGCCTGGATTCCTGGCTCAAGTCCGAGTCGGAGGGTGCATAGAATATACCTGCCAAGTTGCATGGTCTCTGCCTCAGTGGGTTGTCAGTTTGTGATGAAGACGGGGGGGGATTCCAGATCGTAGGAGTCGTCACTGTTGTATGTGGGACTGTCTGTGTTTTGGGATGCCAGGCGGGGTGGTGTGCTGGGTTCCTGTTGTCTGTGTGCATAGTCCGACCAACTCTCCCGCTCGGCAAGAGGTTCCAAAGTGGGTTGTTCCATGTCCAGTTCATACCGGCCATAGACAAGGGGTTCCAGGGTGTGGGTGTAGTCAAGGTATAGGGTGGTGAGTAATATCAGGGTCATGCCGAGCATGGTTAATGCTCCGACTACAATGGCAGCGGATAAGGATTGCGAGGAGGATGAGTATGTAGAAGAACATGGGTGTTTCATGGAGGTGGTGAGGGAAGCTTCGAACTAACTGTAAGACCCAAACTTCACATGATCAAAGACTTGGGTCTAGGTCTCCGGCTGTCTCACATTCGGACAATCACCAGGGAGATGACAAGGGTCTAAGACTCTGAGAAGAGGTGGGCTGCTTAGAGCTTGGCTCGATAGAGAGTGGTTTGGTATAGATGAACTATAGTTTGAAGCTGAAGTATTACAGCAAGAACTGTGCTACTTATATAGGGTTCTGGTCATGTCTAAGAATAGTAATAGAGTCCATGGTACATGTGGTAAAATGTCCTGCGTTAGCAAGGCATAGCAGTCTGGCTGTGGTAGGTTCGGTAAAGGCATGGTGTGGGTGCTTTGAGTGATAAGATAAGCGATAAGCACCCAATAAGATAAGATAAGCGGAAAATTATAACAGAAAATCCTTTCTCTTAACTCTAAAACTCATTTGAAGTAAAAGCTTCTGACGCTGTATCATGTTGAATGCAGTAAATAAAAAGGTGCAGTGTTTCTGAAACCTATGATCGTTGAGCTGCAATAAATGCTTCACATGAGAATTGAATGGCAAGAGGGTTCAAACGTCCGTGATCCTCTAAACCACCAACTCTGTAGAGGAAACAATGTCAGATACATCAACAGGGAAAAGCGCCAGGATTATTGAACTCGTTAACAGGAATGGAGTCATGGCAAACTTCAATATAACCACCTCCATTGGTTTAACATGTTTCAAGGTGGCAGCTTTCAATCTGTTAGAAGATATATCCATATTCACATCGGTAATGACAACACTTTCCCAAGGAATGTCTTCATGCTTCAGTAGGGTTCATGGAGAATAGCCCCAAACAGGTCGTGTGTACAGGTGGCTCATATCTATCTGTAAGTGTTTCCGCTGAAGTAGACAAAGGAATATGCTGAACAGAAAATGGTAGCACAGGATTAGTATCTAAATACGTCAAAATAGGCTCGTTTAATTCAATGTCACGATAGTAAGGATTGTTAGCCTTTAGCCAAGCCAGTGCCTTACATACACACGAACCATTGACTGCAAGCAGTTTTGCATGATTTCTCAGCCAATCCTGAGAGGGGGCCTGCAAGCCGACGAAAAGAATACAAATAGGTGAAGTAATCTCTTCTAACGAGGGGGGTAGCATGCTCATTATATCTGACGGTCGCTGAGGATAGATAATCACATTCCCTTTCAAACCATGCTGAGTGGTTGGTAAGTTAATTGCTCCTCTTCTTCCTTCAGCTGTAATATCATACATTTAGCTTGGCATAAAGCAATCATGCTTTCTTTGACAATGGTCAGATTCTCCAATTCAGGAGGTATGGGCCCCAAGTAAGTCCCATTTGCTAGTGATAAGTGAGGCACACGTCCCTTATTAACATCACATGAACAGGACTTGCATATCAACAAAGTGGGATCGCTTCCAACATTGTTCAATATACCAGAAGGATCCACCTGCATACCAGCCAGTGGTCCAGTAGAATATGGCAACGATATGTTTGTACCTGGCCAAAGGACAGGATGATTTTGTTCATCAGGAAGTAATCGAAGACATTCTATATCAAGTTCCAAGAGTTCTTTTCCCTACATTCTCTCTTCCAATGACAGCCACCACATAGAGCACATGTGAAGATTTTAAGTGCATCAGAATCTGTAGCTTCCATAAAGTTCTTCACAAGCTCATCCTTAAATGAAGTTGATGGAATAGATGGCCATGTACTTCGCAAATAGTCCAATCATGATTGAAAATAAAGGGATCATCGGCACATCAGAT